>CAUYRH010127707.1:0-35288 GCA_963574655.1 Perodicticus potto | reverse complement strand
GTGGTGTGTGTAGTGTGTGGTAGTGTGACATGTGGTGTGTTTGACGTGTGGTGTGTGTAGTGTGTGGTCTGGCGTGTTTGTGACGTTTGGTGTGTGTAGTGTGTGGTGGTGTGGCCTGTGTGTGTGTGTGACGTGTGTGTGTAGTGTGTGGTAGTGTGGCGTGTGTGTGACGTGTGGTGTGTGTAGTGTGTGGTAGTGTGGCATGTGGTGTGTGTGACGTGTGGTGTGTGTAGTGTGTGGTAGTGTGGCGTGTGTGTGACGTGTGGTGTGTGTAGTGTGTGGTAGTGTGACATGTGGTGTGTGTGACGTGTGGTGTGTGTAGTGTGTGGTAGTGTGACGTGTGGTGTGTGTGACGTGTGGTGTGTGTAGTGTGTGGTGGTGTGGCGTGTGTGTGTGTGTGTGTGTGACGTGTGGTGTGTATACGTGACTAGAGAAGAGGACGTAAGCCCAGTCACCATCTTAGAGACCAGCCTTTTCCACACTGCTGGTTACAGCGCGTTGCTGGCTGTGAAGTAAATTCCCTGGAACTGGCGGGCAGTGAAAGCAGCCAGCAGGATGAAGCCGCACGGAATGAGAAATAGCAGAGTGTGCCGTGAGGAAAGAGGGGCCTTTGTTCACCTCCCTCTCTCTGTTTGCTCACACGCGTGCCGGTGCGCGCGTTCGGCAATGGCTTGCCGTGTGAAATGTGCCTTTGCCTGTGACCGTGGGGACAAAGTTGAACACTGCTGCCCTACATACTGAGAAAGACGAGGGGGCTGGGCCGATAGGCTAAATTCCAGTTCCAGGACAAAGAATTTTCTCTATGTACATGTATTTGTTTGTTGAATATCAAAATAAGAAATTTCGCAATGGATTAACCTAGTTTCTGAGAACCCAAAAGGAAACTGTCTGGTTGGCCACCTGCTCCTGCCCTCGGTTGCTCCCGACAGATGTGCTAGCTGGACTCTGGGTCGAGTCTGTGAAGTAGGGTCTGACTCTCCTCTCCGGTGTTGCCCCCAAGCCCTCACCTTTGGGAGTGTGATGGAGCTGGTAAACGCCTTCTCAGAAAAATGATGTTAAAGGCATGACATAAAGCACAGGTAATTAAAATGAAACAATTGCATCGAAATAGTTATCAAAATATTACCAAATCATTTCATATAAAATAATATATGCGCTTATATTCATAACGAAATCTAGCAGCTAGTCTAAGGAGACAGTTGTGTGTGTTTTCTCTCGCTGCCTTGATGAATTACTACAAACCAGGGCTTTGAATAGCACCCACTTGTTAGCACATAGTTGTGAAGGTCAGAGTCTGGGCAGTTTGGTTGGTTTCTCTGCTCTGCGTGTCTCAAGGCTGAAAGCAAGGTGTCAGCTGGCCTGGGCTCTTACCTGGAGGCCCTTGGGGGAGAATTTGCTCCCAGTCTCACTGAGGTTCAGGGCAGGATTCAGTTCTGGGCACCGGTATGACCAAGGGCCAGCTTCTCTGCTGGCTGTTGTCCAGGGTGGCTGTGGAGGCTGGCCATGTTCCTTGGCTGCCCCGGCCCCCTTCAGAGCCAGCAGCAGATCGTAGACTGTTTGTTGTGCATCGATCTGGCCTTCCATTTCCATGTTTCCCTGACTTCTACTTTTTTTTTTTTTTCCCAGACAAGGTCTTGCTCTGTTGCCCAGGATGGAGTACAGTGGCATCATAGCTAGTTCACTGCAATCTCAAATTCCTGGGCTCAAGCAATCCTCTTGCTTCAGCTTCCCAAATAGCTGGGACTACAGGTGTGCACCACCATGCCTGGGTATTTATTCATGTTTTGTAGAGATGGAGGTCTCACTATTTCCCAGGCTAGTCTTGAACTCCCAACCTCAAGTGATTTTCCCGTCTTGGCCTCCCAAAGTGCTGACATCATGGGCCTGAGCCACGGTGGCTGGCCTGATTTCTGCTTTTACGGTCTGGTATAATTAGGGCTAATTTAGAATACTCTCCTTTTTTAAAGACTAACTGGTTAAGAACCTGCATTACATTTGTAAAGTCCTTTCTGCCATGTAACATATTCAGGTGTGTAACACTAAAGGGCAAAGGTTGTGGGCATCAAAATTCTGCCTAATTAGCTTTAATTAAAACTCAGACTTGCTTGCACCCCACCCCCACCCCCAAGAGTTTCAGACTCACGAGGTCTTGGGTGTGGCCTGAGAATGTACATTTTCAAGCTTCTAGGTGATGTTGATGCTGTGGGCCCAGGAACGACACTTTGAGAACCACTGGTGTAGGGGTGGGTCCTAGGTCGGGTCAGAATGTTCTACACCTAATCCCCCTGGGGTCCTAGGCCTGGACCCTCCACAGCCCCATTCAGAACGTTCATGGCTGGGTTTTTCTTCCTCTCTGTTTTAAAAGGTTTTAGTGGCTTTCAAGGGACATCTGGCCTCTTAGCAAGGCCAGTACTGGTTGGGGACATGGGGAGAACTCGGGAGGGGGAGCTTCTTGTAGCTTCAGGCTGGGCTGTGGCAGCTGATTCTGCCTGTAGTTAAGGCATTTGATGCTTCTAGAATCCTCCATAGCAGAGGTCCTTGGGGTGAGTTCCCTGTCCTGCAGCATCAAGATCACCTGGGAACTTGTCAAAATTCAAATTCCTGGTCACATCCTAGACCTGGTGAGTCAGGAACTGTGGGGTTGGGGCTGGCAACCTTTTGTTTTATAAGCCCTCCAGGTGATTCCACGGGCTCAAGTTTGAGAGATGCTGGGCCCAGGATGGAAGGAACGGCACATGAGATTATAGCTGCTCCCTTCCCCCCCAGCAAGAAAGCTGAGCACGGGCATGTAAGGCCCCTGGAGAAGGTACCCTGTTTCCTTCAATTGTACCAACTGAGTTTATGTGACAGGGAAGCGAAGAAAATCATATAAATTGCAAAGTGGAACTGGGCATGGTGGCTCAGTATTCCAGGCACTTTGGGAGGCCAACGTGGGAAAATGTCTTGAGGCCAGGAGTCTGAGATCAGCCTAGGTAATATAGTAAGACCCTGTTTCTTAAAAAAAAAAAAAAAAAAAATTAGTGGCATAGTGGTGTGTGCCTGTAGTCCCAGCTACTTGGGAGGTTGAAACAGGAAGATCACATAAGCCTAAGAGTTCAAGGTTATAGTGAGCTATGATTGTGCCAGGGCACTCCAGCCTGGGTGACAGAGCGAGACCCTGTCTTTAAACAAACAACCAAAAAAGATTGCAAAGTGGGAGCCCCTGAGTCTACTGTCTCATTAAGGTCACTTACCACCATCTAGTGGTGAGATTTGATAAGACAGTGCGAAATCTTTTTTTTTTGCAGTTTTTGGCCAGGGCTGGGCTTGAACCTGCCACCTCCGGCATATGGGGCCAGCGCCCTACTCCTTTGAGCCACAGGCACCGGCCAGTTTGTAATCTTTTTATTTATTTATTTAATTTTTTTAAAGACCTTGGATTCAGAGGCATCTGGGGTCCTAAGAGGACTGAAGCAAGAGTTCACCCCTCCAGATGGGGCTATGGGTCAGGCTCCTGCTGCTCACAGCCCAGTGGCAAGTCAGATATAAAACAGACGATCCAATGGTCCAGGCAGAAACACAGGGATCACTTCACTCAGGATACAGTTCAAGGTGCCATAGGGCTTACGTCCCTGCTTCCCTCCCTATCCAGCATCCTCTTGGCCGCTGTCCTCCAGGTGACCCTGGGCCACACACTCTTCTCTTCCTCTTCTGACGCCTCCTGTGGTTTCTGAAATCTGCCCCTTTGCTCATCCTCTCTCTCCTTTCCCTGCCCTCCCTTGATACCCAGAATGGCAACCTCCTGGAATCCTCTCTGCCTGTGCTCCAAGATGCCTCCGATGTCTCTGTGACTGACGCTTCTCCCCTGCTGGACAGTGGAGGGCCTCTGTCTCATTCTTTGATGGCCAGACTGGCACTGGGTGGCACTAGATGCCATGACACCTCAGTGGCTCCTGTCAGAGGCATCTATCTCCTTTGCCTCCCTTCGGGGTGGGGAACCTGTGGCCTTGGGGCCACACAGGACCTTCTGGATCCTTGAGTGTGGCTTTTTGACTGAATCCAAATTTCATAGAGCAAATACTTTTCATAAACAAATTATCAAATTATGAGATAAAGTAAGAAAGAATGGGCTCAGCACCTATAGCTCAGCGGCTAGGGTGCCAGCCTCATACACCAGGGCTGGCGGGTTCAAACCCAGCCCTGGCCTGCCAAACAACAAAGGCAACTACAACAAAAAAATAGTTGGGCATTGTGGCAGGTGCCTGTAGTCCCAGATGGTTGGGAGACAGAGGCAAGAGAATTGCTTAAGCCCAAGAGTTTGAGGTTTCTGTGAACTGTGACACCACGGCACTCTACTGGGGGCGACATAGTGAGACTGTGTCAAAAAAAAAGATTGTGCTCGCCTGTAGGGTGGGAAGATTACACGTGACTTTCCTAACTCTAATTTTCTACTTTATGATAACCCTTGGATATTCTCTTCATGGTGTAAAACTTTGCTAAGTGGAAACTCTCACAGAGGGTCTCTGTGTGGGTCCCGTGGAGTCTCCCGTGTCTTCAGTGGAAACTCTCAGAGAGGGTCTCTGTGTGGGTCCCATGGAGTCTCCTGTGTCTTCAGTGGAAACAGGCCAGTAGTGCACTCCTGTTGCTGTGTAGGTTGGGGGTTTCCAGGGCCCTGGAAAGTGTGTGTGTGTGTGTTTGTGTTTGCCATTGTGCTGCTTGTCTGCAGCTGGGAGGGGGTTGAGGCTGGGGTGGGGGTGTCTGTGGCTTCAGGAGGTACCTCCGACCCTGTATAGGAGGTGGGTTTGAATACTGCTGTGGTATTTATGGGCAAGTCACTCACCTGTGTGCCTCAGTTTCCTCATGTGTAAACTGGGAATAATAGTAGCCCCTTCCTGAACCCTTTGCCGCAGACCATTATTCCTTCTCTGGGATGGGGACGTCATACTCAAAAGGGACAGTAGAATCTCTTCATGTGTTGTTTTTATGTCTTAGTCTTTGTTATGAGACATTTCAAACATAGGAAAGGCAATTCTGTTTCCTTAAATTGTACCAACCAATTTATGTGAGAGGATAGTCCCCCTATGTCATCTGCAGCCTGCCACACTCCACCCTTGGAATTGCAGCGCTTCTCTGAGATTTGGCCTCAGAGGGGCCTTCTGCAGCCCCTTCTTGGGTGTTTCTTAAGAGTGTGTGAACACTCTGGCATGGGTCAAAAGGGGTCTGCCCCAGGAGTTACTGGGTGTGATTTGGCGTTTGACACTACAAGTGACTGAACCGAGATTTTTTTAATGAGGAACAGAAACCCAGTCATACCACCTGAAACAGGAAGGGCACTGTTATTTTTCTGAAATAATTTTAGACTTCTGAAAAGTCATACGAATAGCACAGAGGTTTCCAAGATACCCTTCACCTGGCTCCCCCAAACGTTAACACCAAAATACCACAGGCCAACGATGAAGACAAGGACATTAACAATGATGCGGTCCTGTTAAGGGACTGTGCTAAAATCTCACCGGTTACCCCACTGATGGCTTTTTTGATCCTACCCACGTTTAGATGTCACGTCCCCTTTTTTCTCTTCCAGTCTGGGACAGTTGCTCAGTCTGTCTTTGTCTGTCATGACCTTGATGCTTTGGAAGAGTCCAGGCCAGTTATTTTGTGGCGTGTCTCTCTGGTAGAGTTCCCGCATGTTTTCTCAGGGTTAGGTGGAGGCCCTGCGTCTTTGGCAAGAACCCCACAGAAGGGGAAGGGAGCCGTGTCCTCAATGTATCACGTTGAGAAAGTCTTTGTAATAGTGATGTTAACTTGGGTTGCTCGGCTAAGGTGGCATCTGCCAGGATCCTCCCTTGGAAAGGTATTTCTTTCAAAGGGGCAGGGTATAAAAGGCGGTGTGTGGAATCTGAGAGCAGCAGGAACCGGCACCAGGATCCGAGGCAGCTGGTCTCTCCGTCTCTCCCCACAGACTCTCTCTGATTTCTGCTTGTCTTTACCCAATGGCCTCATGCCTCTGCCTCTCAGAACAATTGCCTTTCTCCACTGCTCCAGGCTTTTACGAAGGCCGCCACTCCAGAACGGCAGCCACAGGCCCTGGCTTGTGTGTCCCAGTGGTCTGGAACCTGCCACCCACTCTCTGAAACTCCTCAGATCCTTTTCCAAATTCCTAGGAGAGAAAGCATAGGACACGTCAGCGTGGGTCACGGCCTCCCTGGTTCCACAGCTCCGGACAAGAGTGTGGGGTCACATTGCTGCTGGGACCTTCTCTGTGGAGGGAGTGGGACAGTCACTCAGACAAAAGGATGCGTGGGTGGACATCTTCCCAAAGCGTGTGTGTTTCCTTCCAACACGTGTGTCCCTGAATGCCTGTGCAGGTGACGATTTCACTTAGGGGACTTTGCTATCCCAAGGCCAGATCTGCACAAAGTGAAGATTTGGCTTGCGTTAGGAGTGGCGGTCCTCCGGGTGTCCTGTCTGTCCATTGGGGTCTGAATGTAGGAAGTGCCTCGTGACATGAGGTGCCCGTACATGACACTGCTGCAGACGCCTGTCTGCCCCCTCGTGACCGTGAGTGTGGCCCGAGGATTTTTAACCTCCCAGGGAGCTGGTTACAAATGCAGACTCTGCAGCCTCACTCCCTCTGCATCGGGACCCCAGGCGGCTCTGAGGCACACGCGGGCTGAGAGGCGCTGCTCGAGGTAGAAGTGGGTTTTCTGTTTTTCTTAGAGGACAGTGTGCGGCAGGTTCTCTTTCATTTGAGAATGAAATTATAAAGGAGTTGCTAAGACAGATATTTTAAGCTGGTAAGTAAGTGCAGCCATGTGTCCCGTAATGACGGGATGCAGTCTGAGAAGTGTGTATTAGGCAGTTTTGTTGCTGTGTGAACGTCGCAGGGACACTCAACACGCCTTGACGCTGCAGCCTGCTGCGTGCCCCGGTATGGTGTGGCTCCTTGTTCCCAGGCTATTTGCCTGCTCAGCGGAATGCTGAATACCACAGGTCAGCGGGTGTCAACCTGTGGGTCATGACCCCTTTGGGGGTCGAATAACCCCTTCTCAGGGGTCGCCCAAGACCATCCTGCATATCAGATATTTGCATTACGATTTATAACAGTAGCACAATTACACTTATGAAGTAGCAATGAAAATAATTTTATGGCTGGGGGTCACCACAACATGAGGAACTTTATTAAAGGGTTGCGGCATTAGGAAGGTTGAGAACCACTGCATAGGTGATTGTAACTCCATGGTAAGTCTTTGTGTATCTAAGTGTTTCTAAACATAAACTTAGAAAAAGTGCACTAAAAATATAGTATAAAAGATTAAAAAAGGGTACACCTGTCTAGGGCACTTTCCGTGAATGCAGCTTTCAGGACTGGAAGTTGCTCTGGCCGAGTCAGTGTGGAGGTGCTGAGTGAGTGAAGGCCAAGGTCACTACCTGATGAAGACTTTTACAAACACTGGACTCTTAGATTCTACTGAATTTGTAAAAACATATTTTTCTTTCTTCAACAATAAATTAATCTTAGCTCACTGTAACTTTTTCACTTTATAAATGTTTAGAGTTTTAAAAACTTTTGACTTTTTTTCTCTTTTTTTTGAGACTCTGTCATCCTGGGTATAGTGCCAGGGTATTATCATAGCTCACAGCAACCTCAAACTCCTGAGCATCAGCCATCCTCTTGCCTCAGCCTGCTGAGTAGCTGGGACTACAGGCGCCTGCCACCATGCTCGGCTAATATTTGGAGATGGGGCCTCACTCTTTGCTCAAGCTAGTCTCAAACTTGAGAGTTCAGGCAGTCCACCTGCCTTGACCTCCTAGAGTGCTAGGATTACAGGTGTGAGCCGCTGTGCTCGGCTTTTTTGACTTTTTTGGTAATAATACTTAAATCAAGCACAAGAGAAAATCATGCATTCAAGAGATGGAGGGAAACACGGGTTTGGTGGGGCTGCTGCAGGCCTCGTTCTATCGTTCTGTGTATTGCTTTACAGTGAACTTTATTTTTTTTTAGGAGAAGTAGAAGGAGTGCACAATAAAAAAATGATGAAAGTGTAGGCGGTGCCCGTAGCTCAGTGGATAGGGTGCCATACACATACACCGAGGCTGGCGGGTTTGAATCCAGCCCCGGCCAGCTAAACAACAATGACAACTGCAGCAACAAAAAAAATAGCCGAGTGTTGTGGTGGGCGCCTGTAGTCCCAGCTACTTGGGAGGCTGAGGCAAGAGAATCACTGAAGCCCAAGAGTTTGAGGTTGCTGTGAGCTATGACGCCACAGCATTCTACCGAGGGTGACATAGTGAGACTCGGTCTCAAAAAAAATGATAAAAGTATAATATGTTAAACACATAAACAGTCATTTACTATCATCAGATGTTATGTACTGTACCTGATTGTATGTGCTAGACCATTGACTTTCAACTGGCGTGCTGCAAAAATTTTTAAAGATTGTTAACTAAATTATTTTCAAAGGAAGTTCAAAGCATGGGAAGTATATTCTTTTTACTTTTTAACTCCTTTTTTTTAATCAGCATAATTTTTTTTTTTTTTTTGAGACAGGAGTCTCTCACTTTGTCACCCTCAGTAGGGTGCCGTGGTGTCACAGCTCACAGCAACCTCAAACTCTTGGGCTCAAGCGATTCTCTTGCCTCAACCTCCCAAGTAGCTGGGACTACAGGTGCCTGCCACAGCACCCGGCTATTTTTTGTTGCAGTTGTCATTGTTGTTTCGCTGACGCAGGTCGGGTTGGAACCTGCCAGGTTCAGTGTATGTGGCTGGCGCTGTAACCACTGTGCTATGGGTGCTGAGCCTAATCAATATTATTTAAGTGTGCTGAGGAAGTTTAACTACAGGTTCAAGTGTGTAGTAAGATAGAAGCGCTGGCCTTCGTTCAGGTGTGTAGTAAGATACAGTGCTGGCCTTCGTTCAGGTGGCGGCTCAGTAGGTTTGTTTACACCAGCGTCACCAAGACAAGTGGGTGACGCGTTGCTCTATGACATTACAGTGGCTACGACGTGACTGGGTGACAGGAATCTTACCGGGCCACCATCACATATGTAATCTGTTGTTGATCAAAATGTTATGTGGGGCGTGACTGCACATTTATGAGAATTTATGCATTGTCACAAGCTCTTAAAGTGAATACAAAACCACTTCTTTATTTTCCTGCCTTGATTTTTACTTGCCCTGCATCAATATATAAGTAGTGTTTCCCTGACATTATTTTATGTGTAAACAAGTGTGCGTGCTTGCGCATACACACACACACACACACACACATTTTACCTACCAAAACATAAATGTAACTCTATTGATCAAAACTCAGGAAAGCTGACACCGTGGCTCATGCCTGTTATCTTAGCATTTTGGGAGGTCAAGACGGGAGAATTGCTTCAGGCCAGGAGTTCAAGACCAGCTTGAACAACAGAGCAAAACCTGGTCTCTACAAAAGAGAGAATTAGTGGGGTGTGGTGGTGTGCACTCAGAGCCCCAGCTACTCCAGAGGCCGAGGCAGGGGGCTCACTTCAGCCCAGGAGTTTGAGGTTGCAGTGAGCTATGATAATGCTATTGCACTGTAGTCTGGGTGACAGAGCCACACCCTGCCTCTCCCCCACCCCTCAAAAAAACCCTCAGGAGAAAATTAAAACACCAAAGGGACTGAATGAAACAAGGAAATTTTTCTCCCCCTTAATTATTTTTACTAAAAGTTTCATCTTATCTATTTAGTATGTGATCTTCTTACTTATTTTTTGGCTATTAGATTCATGTTCAATATTACAGTTCGATGAATGTACTTAAAAAAAAATTGTATCATTCCACAGGTAGTAGGTTTCTTTTTATTTTCCGGGTTTGTCATCTTCAGACTGCCTCTGGGGCAGGCTCCCTTACGGGCCAATCCCGGAGGGGCTGATGTTAGTGCCAGGAGTTAGGTTTTGCCTTCCTCTTCTTAGATTCCAGAGTGATTTATCGCTAGTCTGTAAGCAACAGGGAAACAGATAAAATCAAACTTCATCTTCGCCGCACCCTCTCCTGGCAAAGCCCGGGTCTTCGGGGAGAGGGTGGGATGGGTTTCCTTACAGTGTGCCTTTGCCCACAGACAACGGCCCTGGAACAAGCTATTAAAAACGCCCACGATTGTTACGATGACGAGATTCAGCTTTATAACGAGCAGATCGAAACCCTGCGTAAGGAGATCGAAGACACGGAGCGGACCCTGGAGAGGTCCTCCTACGACTGCCGGCAGCTGGCGGTGGCCCAGCAGACGCTGAAGAATGAGCTGGACCGCTATCACCGCATCATCGAGATCGAAGGCAACAGGTGGGCAGGGGCCTGGAGTGGGCTCCCGTCCCCCCATTTGGCCACGTATTCCTCCTGCAAATCTTTGCCCAGTGCCTGCTGTGTGCCAGGCATGATTCTAGGCAGTGGGGCCATGGCAGGGAAGGAAACACAAAAATCCCTGACTACGTAGAGCTTGAAAACTAGTGGGAGAGACAGATGCTGAATGAATGTGTAACACGGGGAGCACGGCCTATGCTGAGGGCCGTGCAGGGGATTCTAGTGGGAGGAGGGGAGGGGCAGTGGGGGTGATGGTGGGAACGTAAGTGTCCTAGCAGGTGGGATGACAAGGAGTATTTAATGAGATGCCGCAGGGCAGGTGCCTAGCACGGTGCCTGGCACTGTGATGGGCACAGAGGTATTGGGGGAGTTGCTGCCACCACCGTGACTCTTAGCACCTGGTTGGGTCAGAATTGTAACTGTCAGCACTGTCAGCTATCTGCCCTCCTGGGTAATGGGCCTGTGGCATTGAATCTACTCACTCTAAGACAGCAGGGAAACTCTTTAAGTGTCTCTGTCTCTCTCTGGCTGTGCCCGTATCCATATCTGTAGATACCCGTCAGAGAAAAGGTTGGAAATTAGTTTGTGATTTTTCTATTCAGTCTTGCTAATTTGGGGGTTTAGAATGTATTAAAAGAGAACTAGCCACGAAGAGCAGTTCTTTCCTTCACTCTGCGTGCTCCATGTTGGTTGCAAGTGCATGAATGTTTAGCAGGAAAAGCAAGATTTTCTGCTTCATTTTTGTTTTCATTTCACTGTATCTGGCATGATTCACACAGAACCCTTCATACATGAATTGACCAGAATGAGCCTTGAGCTGGCATTCAAATGTCCTTGTGAAAATTTTTGTTTTAGGGGAAAGGCTTCACAAGGAGGTGACTGGATGCGTCTTTTGTTTATAAGTCTAATTTTGATATAATTTTAAATTGATAGAAATGTTGCAGAATAGAACAAGGGACTCCTGAATACTCTCCATCTATATTTTCCAGTTGTTTATATTTTGTTCCAATTGCTTTATCATTTTTGTATCTATTTATATATGATATATTATTATTTTTTAAAAGTTGGAGATATCATACCCAGTTTACCCTAAACACTTTGGCCTGGGTTGGCCACTTGTTAACTAAAAGACAAACCAAAACAACAAAAAGTCTGCCCCACTGAGAAACGTGTTTAGATTATAAGCAATCCCTACTTTACAAATTTTTTATAGTTACACATTTTACAACTTGAACCCAAAGAAATGATGATTTCCTTTACGCCCTCCCCCAGCGTGCAAATATGTATGTGGTTATCTGTTTAAAATTATGTGTAATTCATATGAGTGGTTTGATTTCGAGAAAGCTTCTTGCACTTTTGCTCCACATGAGAGATGCTCTCGCCCCTAACCATCTGGCTTGTTTTTTCTGGTTCTTTCTGCCAGGCTGAGCTCTGCCTTCATTGAAACCCCCATTCCCCTGTTCACCTCAAGCCATGGAGCCTCTTTCAGCTCTGGAGCTGGTGGAAAAGGTAACATTCCCCAGCCCTGGCTTCTGCTTTTTTCTGTGTTGAAAACAATGGGGAAAAAAAGCAACTTTCTTCCTGGCCTTCGCATTCATGCTCCTTCTGATGCATCTGCCAGTTGATGCTTCCAGTGAGGGAAGTCTCTGTCCCTTCCTCGTGGATGTGTTCCCTCAGGCCCTAAGTGAGGGAGCCAAGAAGTTATTAGGAAAAAAAATCACCCAGGGGAAAAGGCCACTTTGTACCTACTGACCGGAAACACGAGGCATTTAATCAGGGGAAAAGCATGATTCTGTATGCACTTCCTGCTTCTTCACTTGGGGAAGAAGTGGATATCGAATTGTATTTTCCCTAAAATTAAAGAAACTCATCTGTGCAAATGTGCTTGATCCAGTGTCCCGTACAGTGTCTGAGGCTCAGTGGTTCTTTCTTCCCTTTGAAACTGAGAAGGAGGCTCGGCGCCTGTGGCTCAACGGGCTAAGGCGCCAGCCACGTACACCTGAGCTGGCGGGTTCGAATCCAGCCCAGGCCCGCCAAACAATAATGACTTCTGCAACCAAAAAATGGCCGGGCGTTGTGGCGGGCGCCTGTAGTCCCAGCTACTTGGGAGGCGGAGGCAGGTGACTCCCTTGAGCCCAGGAATTGGAGGTTGCTGTGAGCTGTGATGCCACGGCACTCTACCCAGGGTGACAGCTTGAGGCTCTGTCTCCAAAAAAAAAAAAAAAAAAGAAAAGAAAAAAGAAACTGAGCAGGAACAGCTTGGTTGGCAAATGCAGCTTCTGCCTACACGTCTGGTCTGTGAGATGTCACCTCACATGTAATCTTCTGAGCAAACCCAGTGTTTGGGAGAAAAGATGGTGATGGCCATGGTGGTGCTTGTCCTTATAGGGCCCTTATACCGGTGTTTCTTAGACAGCTCAGAGGGGTTTGTGAAAATGGGGTGCAGAGTGAGACATCTTTGGCAAGTTAGCAGGACTGGCACCAGACACCCAGTGCTGGCTCGTGCATGTACGGCCCTGCACCGGGGCTGCTCCCAGAGGGGTCCCAGCTTGGCTTAAAGTCCTGCTGTCACTGTCCTGAGATGCTTAATAACTTCGAACGAGGGGTTTTGTGTTGTCCTTCGGCACTGGGCCCTGAGGTTCCAGGGGATACTGGAGGTGCTCTCTCCTCGCATCCCGGCTCCCGACAGCTTTCCTGTGACCTATCGCACTCTCCGTCCCCTGCTCCCTCATAGCTCTGTGACCCGTTTCTGCTGTTGTCTCTTCTCTTTTCATGGTGAGTCAACTGGCCTAGATGCTGGTGCTTGGACTGTCTTGACCTATCACAGGGGATGGAGATGACATTTGGGTTGAAAAGTTCAAAAATCACTATTTGGGTGGAGCTGGGAAGCCTCATGGATTGTACTGGGTGAGATTTTTGTACACAGTAGAACCTGCATAGCCAATCACCTCCCTCCATTGACCACCGCCTTAAGTTGCCCTAGTTTTCATAGGCCAGACGTGCACCACGTGTCCCTGTCAGTACAGTAGGCCTAGTGCCTTATGGTGATCACCTCCCTATGTGGATGAGTTTGCTGGTGGTAGGCAGAAGCTATAGTTCCTTGGGTGGTCAGCTTACAGAGGTTCTGCTAATTTCTTCTTTTAGCTGGTCTGAGGAAATGAGCCTGGCCCTGGGGACAGGGGATCCCATTATTTCTGTTTTAATAGCATGGCTTCCTCTTTTGGCCCAGGAGGAAGGGGTGCTACCCAGGGATGGTGGTATTTATTCAGCTTGAAACAAATATGGGGTGAAGGAGACACTGAGATGGGTTCTGTCTCCAAGCCTGAGGCTATCTGGACGTGTCAGAGGCCCAGACAGCTGTGCCGTTTCTCCTCTGAGGAAGTCAGAGGAGGGGATGGAGCTGAAAATGGTTCTGTGGTTTAGACTGTGGATCCAAGCATCTCCCCTGAGCTCAGCAGCGGCTTCAGTCAGGATGGAGTGTCAGGCCTTAGTACTCTGCCCAGTGCGATGGTGACCTGTGAGAGTCAGGATAAGGAGTGCCTTCTCTTCCTTCTGGAAGCCCAGAGGAATCCAGTGACTTGTCCAAGGTTCAGTGGCGGGGCTGGGGCCTTCACATGGGCCATAGAGCAACAGAGTCTGGGCTCGTTCCCCACTGCCTCTGCTCCAGGTGTAGGAAACCCCACCCCAGTGCTAAGGCCTTTGTCTCAGTAGACTTATCCTGTTTCGCACCCAACACATTTTCCTGCCCTTTTATTGACAATTGTACTTGACTTATTGCTTTTGTTTTCTTAGATCTTACTAGGGCTATCCAGGATATAACAACAGCAAAACCAAGACAAAAAGGCCTCCCCAAGAGTGTCCCAAGGAGAAAGGAGATTATGGCCAAAGACAAAGCAGATGGACCTTTGGAAGACCCACCATCAAAAGGTCTGGAAGATGCAAAGATGGTGCGGGTGGTGCTTAAAGAGGAAGGTGAATCTAAGCTTGAACCAGAGGGTAAAGAAGCAAGTCTCCTAGCACAAGAAGGAGACCCAGAGGACGTGCCAGATGGAGGGCAAATCAGCAAAGCATTTGGGAAGCTGTACAGAATGGTCAAGGAGAAGGTGAAAAGCCCCAGAGAGCCTGAGCCACCCATTGACCTCTTCACCAAAGGCCGGCATGTGCTGGTCACAGGAGATGCCAGTTACGTGGACCCCGAGTTCTACGTGTCTTCCATCCCGGCCAAAGGTGGGGTGGTGGTTTCCATTGAGGAAGAGTCTATGCCTCCTGAGGATCACGGGGAACTCCCTCCTGAGCAGCCTGCGCCCCCTCCGGAGAACGGGCAGGAAGTCCCTGAGGGGAGAGAAGATGAACTACCCGGCATCCAGCCGACTGCAGACAAGGAGGCCGAGATGAGTGCTGAAGAGCTGAAAGGCCTAGAGGAGAAAGAGGATGTCGAGAAGGAGGGTGAGGGACCTGCGGCCCCCTGTCCCACAGAGGAACCGTCTGCCCCCCAGGCTCAAAGGCCTGGGGCTGTTCAGGATGGATTGGAGGGAACTAGGAGGAAAAGCCTGCCAGAGACAAGCCCTCCCAAGCCTGTGGCTTATCAGAAGGTGGAAGTGGTGGAATCCATCGAGACGATTTCCACAGAGAGCATTGAGACATACGAAGAAACCGCTGTCATCGTGGAGACCATGATTGGAAAGGCAAAAGCAAACAAGAAGAAATCGGGAGAGAAGGGCTCTTAGAATGCCCAGGCTCAAGGGCAGAAGATGTCTTTGGGGCACTGAAGGGGAAATGCTTTGATATTTTAGAGCAGATTTAAGATAAGAGCGTGAGAGTTCCTGTTTGGATTAGACCATAGTGGAACTGTCTGGCATTGTCATGAAGCTTTTATTAAAATGTTTTCTTTGCTTGCACCTCCTTTGTCTGATTAATACGGGGCTTGGGGATGTGGGTGGGTCATCCCACTGTCAAGTCCCCAGACCATCCTGGTTTAGGAGAAGGGCACACTCTTGATCGTGCTTCATTTAAAGACTCATTAGAGGCTCGGCACCCGTAGCACAGTAGTCACGGTGCCAGCCACATACACCAAAGTTGGTGAGTTTGAACCCAGCCAGGGCCAGCTAAAACAACAATGACAACTGTAACAAAAAATAGCCGGGCGTTATGGCGGGCGCCTGTGGTCCCAGCTACTTGGGAGGCTGAGGCAGGAGAATTGTTTCAGCCCAGGAGTTTGAGGTTGCTGTGACTCCAGGGCACTCCACCAAGGGCCACATAGTGTGGGGACTGTCTCAAAAAAAAAAAAAATACTCATTAGAGACCCAAGGTGGTGTCTGGATGTCACACAGAAGGATGCTAGTTGATGACACTGCTCATTTGCATTCCATCTCAAGCATGAGTATGTGTCTAAGAGGATGAGCGTTTTGTTAGAGATGAAATGATTCAGGGGATGTGTCTTTGTTTGGGTTTCCCCAGGAGCTGATCCTGAAGCAAAGATTTGCATGTGGAAAGTTTCACTGGGACATGATCTTAGGAAGCGCCAGCAGAGGAGGGCAAGGTTACAGGGAAGTCAAGGGAGCAGGTGAGAGGTGTGTCACCAGATCACCTGGCACCCAGGGTCACTGGAGCTGAATCCACTGAGGAACCCTGGGGGCTGGAGTGGAACACAGGCCTCAGAGTCCCCCTCCCTGGGGTACAGAGGTATTAATCCACCAACTCCTGCCAGCCTGTGAGAGGTATGGGGACTGAGAGAGCCTTGAGCAAAGAAGTACAGGTGCTGGCATTTGGAAGTCAGGCCTGGAAATACACACAAATAGTGCAGGTCCGGTGGCGTAGGGAGGGCACAGTGCCATCTGCCACTGCATGTGTACTGAATGTACTTTTGTCCGAGATGCTTAAGATTTTCTCACCTGGGAAATTATAATCCAAGGTCAGGTTTTAAGGAGCTCGCTCAAACATTGCTGCATATGTTGCTTGTTTAGAAGTTCATTATTGAGCATATACTTTGTGCCAGACTGCGTGCTGTGCGGACAATGGGCGGTATCTCAGTTGTATTGATGGTGCTAAGACACACAGGAGTGTGTGTTCTCTTGTGTATACATATGAAAACCCATGCACGCAGGTCCTAAGAAATAGAAATTATTCCAAATCAGAATCTTTGCAAAATGTTTACATTGTCTTTACGCATTTATTTTTTATTAACAGTTCAAAAAGTATGTTTTTACATATGCCAGTTTAAGAATTTACTCTTTCTCTGATGCTGCGGAGTTCACTCAGGGCAACTGAGTGAATGTGCTTAAACGGATACTGGATTAGCCTAAAAAAAGCATCTGGCAAGGCAGCTACACATCATTAGAGAAAACTGGCAGTCACAAATTATACTCATTTCTTTTTACAAATAATAGAATACTAAATGGAATCACCTTTTCTTTCTATTTAGAGCTTTAAACAATCTTTTTTTGAATCCACTTGAGGTTTTGATTTCCAGAAAGAAATAAGGTTTTGGGTGGCGCCCGTAGCTCAGTGAGTAGGGCGCCGGCCGCATATACCGAGGCTGGTGGATTTGAATCTGGCCCGGGCCAAGGACAACTGCAACAACAAAAAATAGCCGGGCATTGTGGCGGGTGCCTGTAGTCCCAGCTACTGGGGAGGCTGAGGCAAGAGAATCGCTTAAGCGCATGAGTTGGAGGTTGCTGTGAGCTGTGACAACACGGCACTCTACCCAGGGTGACAGCTTGAGACTCTGTCTCAAAAAAAAAAAAAAAGGTTTTATTGTCTCTAAAAGATGAATGGAGAACCCACTCCACTGCGCAGTCTTGAAATATTTACAACTTTAAAGCTTAAGAGAGAATGATGAAAACTACCCATTAGCAGGAGCCCAGAAGTACTAGGAGTCTGGGCCTATGTGTGTAGTATATTCAGCATTAACAGCCACTGCCAAGCCTGTCTTTCCTCATTAAGTCTTTTTTATTTTTTGGACTACGTGTTTAGTTAGTATTCTTACTTTAAAAGGCAGGGTGTAACATTTTAGAAAGAAAGGTCACTTTTATATCATATTCAGTCAATAAAGAATCAGGGTCTATCCTGCGCCAGGCACAGGTACTAGGGAGACAGGACCAACCAGATGTGGTCCTGTCCTCAGAGATGTCACTTTCTAGCAGGGGAGGCCGGAAATGCACAGCAAGCAGATAACAAGGAGGAAAAGAGAGACAGTGCTAGGAAGGGAATGGAATAGGGTGGCGGGCCTGAGTGACTGGGGCTTCACTGTGGATTGGGTGGTCAAGGGAAGACCCTGGGAGGGAGGTGCCGTGGGATCCGAATGACAGCGGGTGACACCGTCCATCTGAGTATTCCCCGAGTTATGCACATGACCATGGCGGGTTGTGTAAGTGCAGAGGCCCTGGAGCAGGAATGGGTTTGGCCTGCTCAAGAAGGAGAAATAAAGGGATGTGGCAGGGGACAGTGGCATGAGGTGAGGTCATGGTGAGGGGCAGGGACCAGGTAGGTGCTGTTTCCTGGCAGGCTCATGGCAGCCTGGAGTTGAGCCCACGGTGTGAAAGGTGGGGCTGGCCGCAGTGGCGCCTTTGAGGACCAGCCAGGCTCTCTCTGTCCCCCAGGGCCCTGCCCCCTGAGGATCCCTGGCATTTGTCCTACTTGCTCATTTACTTGATGGCTACTCTTCACTGTCCCTGCTCGGTTCTGTTACCCCTGGAGAGCTGCAGAATGGGTTTATTTCTGGCCTTTTCTCTCCCTGAGATCTCTGAAAGCAAGCACAGAAGCTTTTCCTTCATAAGAAGTATGTTGTTGGTAAAGCTGAGGCTCAGAGCAGCCCTCCCCAGCAGCTCTGGTGACAGGTCTCGGTCCCCTCTTTCTTGATGCAGCCCCGAGTGCAGTCCAGGAGTGAGCCCTTCCCAGGCCGCCTCCACAGAGAAGCAGTGTAGCAGCTTCCTGCCCACTCATCTCCGGGCATCCGAGTCGGTGACCTCCTCACTATTGTGTCTGCTGCCCAGGGTGCCTTGCCCAGTTCCTGCCTCTGGTGGCTCATGTCCACACTCCCAGGCTTCATGCTATGAACTTGGGTGCCCCTCTGCCTTAGGGCTTCCTGTGGCCATAGGAGCGTGCGTGGTCCGGACACTGGGCAGGTTGGGTGTCCTGGGGAGTTTGTGCTCCCGGGAGCAGCCCTCAACCCAGGATGGACAGGAGAATAAATACCCCGGCTCTCACCTGTCCATTGGGATGCATTTTAGGCATATTCTGCAGAGTCGCTGGAAGGTCACCAGTGGGTTTGAGTCTCAGATGCCCACAGAGAAACCCACTTATCAATGTTCCTGGTATTGGCCTCCATTCTTTCCTGTTTCACTTTCCTTCTCCCCTAAATGTGGGCGCTTCCTTTTAAATAAGTGGCTTGCCCTGGACTTCCTGTCTGTGGTTGGCTTCTGGGCATGGTATGAAAGGAGGGGCTGGCTGCAGTGGTGCCTTCAAGGCCACTGGGGTGCTGCCTGCTGCCCTCACCTGCCCAGAAACACCTCCCCGTCGTCAGCAGCAGCCTGACTGTGCACCAAGGAGCTGCTCCTCCCACGCTGGACACGGCCCCGACCAGACTGTCCTCAGTGAGGACACCTGGCCTTCCTCCAGCCTTGGTGTGGCAGTGACTCAAACTAGACTACTGAGATTCCCTCTCTTTGAAATTTGAAATCTGAGTCCTGTGAAACTAAGACTGCGAATGCCCTGTGCTCGGTAGAGGGGATTCTGATGAGATCACCATTGGTTCCTGTCATGTATTCAGGTCCCCAGATCTGTTCCGATCACTGTCTTTTTTCTTCAGACCTGAGGGCCACTCCACATGTTTTCGAGTCATGGCTTGTTTGTCTTCATTAGTTTTGTTGTTGCTTGCAACCTCAAACATCCCTAATATAATTGCGATTAATAGGGTTTGGTGGCAATGGAGAATTTAAGGAGGGTTGGATTGAGTTGGGTTAGCCCCAGAGCCGACCCTGAGGGCTACCGTGCCTGGCCGCCCAGCCCTTTCTTACCCATTCAAAGTTGTTGAGATAGGTTGAGAAAATTTCAGCCCCCATACCTCTGAGCATTGGTTTTGCCAGAAAAAACTATGTGGGTTCCTATAATAGAAGGCCAGCTGTCCCGGGAACCTCAGAGCCAACTTGCTGCCAGTTGTCTCTTGAGTCTTTTGACCCTGTGTCCCTGTACTCAGGTCCGATGGCCGAGGGCAGGGCCACTGCAGAACTCTGCTGAGTGTGCTCTGTCTCTGCCCCGCACAGCTCACCGTACAGGTCTCAGTACACACGCTTGTGTTTTACCTCCTGGGAGCACAGGCAAGACAGGTTGGGCGTCCCCTCCAAGGGCTGGGACACCTCAGGAACCTGCCGGGGCTGGGGTCACATCAACTTTACCTTCATTGTGGCACAGTAGTGATCTTATGAGCCCCCAGCTCCCAAGACTTCTTGGTCCACATTATACTTCAGTGACAGTAAATTAACTAGGAAACAATTCTTTATACTCAGTTCATGGTGCTGTGTATTAGATTCTCTCTGTTACATTCACTGGTGTGGTTTCTGTCTTCTGACTGGCGAAGGAGAGAGTGTGAGACAGGGAAGAGACATGTCAACATGGGGCACACTAACAGGCAGGCCACTGCTGTGGGCAGCTGGGACGCCATCCCACCAGGACCCCGTAAGAGACCGAGTAGAGCATCTCCAGATTGTTCCAGCAGGCAGCTGAGTTGTCCATCCAGCAGCTCTCATCCCTCCCTCCCTTGGTTGAGGGCAACCCTAGTGTGGTTGCCCTGGCCCCTCTGGGTTGCTCCACCCGGGGTCTGGTACATCTCTGCTGCCCGGCAGAGAAACAGAGTGGCCTTTGGCATGTGTGGAAACTGCCCATGCGTGGACCAGGGAGATTAGGGCAGAGGTTGGCAAACTTTTTCTCTAAAGACCTGGATCGTAGGGTGTACAGTCTCTGTTATAACTACTCAACTCTGCTACTGTAGCAAGGAAGCAGAGACAGTAGGGCAAGTAGGCATGGTTGCTTCTAGCAAAACTCTTTACAGAAGCAGACAGTGAGCAGGCTTTGGTCCATGGGCTATAGTTTGCTGATTCCCTGACATAGGGTTTGCACCAGCAGGGGCTGCTACCAAATTCAATCTACACATCGGAAAACACTGTTAACCTGGCATCTCCTCTTGTCTCTTCCTTCACCTTCATTTTGGAAAATCCTACTTGGCTCTCTCTTTGACCTGAAGCTTCTATTCTAAGAAGTAGTCTTCAAGCAGCCATTAGAATCAAGTTTATCCTAAAATTTTTCTATCATAGGTTTGTGGTTGGGACATTGCTGGTGAATGAAGTCACCTCAAAACTCTGATGGCATTTGGCAAACTGAAGGACATAATTCGGGCACCTTGATTAGTACAACACTTCATTCCATTTTCTTAGGCTTGAATGAAAGCAACCAAATGCCATAAAAAGCCACATTGACTTATGTGCCATTCAAAGAAATAGGGTTGTTGAGTTGAGATTTATTCTCTCAGAAGACACTGCCCTGTCCAATAACTCCACCATGCTGGTGTCCTAGCCAGATGCACCTGCTCCTTTGGCTGCTTGCTTGGTGTCTTTGTGAGCAGGAGCTTACCAAGGGGCTGACCTGTCACCTGTGGCCAGTCAGTGGTTCCTGGACATGGGGCCAGAAGAGAAAAGTGTAAGTTTTAGCCGTTAGTGTCCATCCAGCTTGGAATAGACCATGTGATCATACGAGGTAAGGTACTGCTGGTTTGTAGTAATGTTCACCACGCCATCCACGAAGAGAGGTCACCATGTAAATTGGTACTTAGGATTACGTTTTAAGGGAATGTCAGCAGTGTCTGGCAGAGACTCTAATGCTCACCAGCTATTCCATGAGTTTCCCCATGTTTCCTGATTGCTTTGCATGTAGAAAGGGTCATTGACCAGCACTGGCCAGCAGGCAGTGGGAGGGACTGGCTCCTTTGGGCTGAACATAAAAGAATGGATGAGAGTCCTTCATGGGTTCCCTTCTGCACAGTGGTTGTAACAGCCTCATGTTCTGATTCCAAATCATAAGGCTGAAGCAGCCTGGATTCTTGAGCCACTGCATGGAGGTCTGTGGTTTTGGGGGATGACCTGAACCCTCATCAGAATTTGTGTGGATGGTAAATAAACCAGTGTTGTATTAAATCACTGAGATTTTTTTTTTTTTTTGTAGAGACAGAGTCTCACTTTATCGCCCTCAGTAGAGTGCCGTGGCATCACAGAGCTCACAGCAACCTCCAACTCCTGGGCTTAGGTGATTCTCTTGCCTCAGCTTCCCGAGTAGCTGGGACCACAGGCGCCCGCCACAACGCCCGACTATTTTTTTGTTTTGCAGTTCGCCGAGGCCAGGTTTGAACCCGCCACCTTCAGTATATGGGGCTGGCGCCCTACTCGATGAGCCACAGGCGCTGCCCAAACCACTGAGATTTTGAGGCTGGTTATTACAATACTAAAACTTAGCCTGGCCTGAGTTTTATATTCTAGAGTAGTGTTCCTAAAAGATTTTTGACCATGACCACAATAAGAAATGTATTTTATGTTGTAAGCCAGTACATACGCTCTGACACACACGTACGCACACAGGCACACACACATCTCACACACCCCGAAACCAGAGTTTCAGTAAACAATACTTAGCCTTAATATGCATGGGCCATTGCACTCTATCCTAGTCTATTTTATTAAGAAATGACTTCCTACACTGATTTTACAACCCACTAATGGATGTAACCTGAATTTGAAAAATGCTGCTGTAGATCATAATTTGTGTGTGATTTATATGTATGTGCTAATTATACATCGTTCATGCATATTTACTAAAGCAGGCTTTTTAGGCCTCTCTTTGGAAACTTTTTATTATTTGCCCTTAAAATGGATAGAAGTGTTTCCATGTAAGATATAGCACGTCCCACATAATTTCTGGAAGGTAATGTTTTATTGTTGAGCCTCCCAATTTACAACATGTCTTTTGAAATTTACTTATAAAAGTTTGTCACAGGGAGTAACAACATTAACCTGATTATTATTTGCTTGTCTTCATTTTTTAAAATAAATGGCTATAAATAACTGTCTCTTGCATTAGGATCAGGCGTCTCATAAAAACATCGCTAGCTTGACATATTTTGGTGTTAATACTGATGCAAAAAATGAAATAGAGACCAAATATTTATATATAGCATTGTATATATTTTTATATACTGTATACTCATATCAAAACTGGCCATTTCTATTAAGAAGCTGATAATTTATTTTTTAATTTCATAAATTATACCACAACTGTGAAAATATGGACAACTATTTTATATTTTTGCTGCTATATAAGACTTTTAATGTTTGTACAGAGAGCTGCAAAATTACAGAAGTGATGTCATGGGAATCAATGAACATTTTCACCTGAATTTCCACTGGCTTTTTTCTTTAGCCAGAATCATCTTGATATTATCTGAATATTCTTTTAGCAATGAATGTGGTGTCTGTTTCTTCAATAAATACACATACACACATTTTAGCTATCTGTGTGTATATACATTTATACAAGTGTGTATATATATATATATATACACACACACATATATACACACATGTATATAGTCTACATGTGTATATACATTTCTGTGTGCACTTATCCACACATGCACACATAATGTCCTTTGGTTTATTTTCAGACCATTAATGTGAAATGAATTATCAATGATTTCCATTTATTTTTTCTTTAAATCTAGACTGATTTAAAAAGACCTTTGCAACAAGTAGTAAATTTCTTTAAAAAAATCATATTATTACACTTCAAAGCATGATATAGAGAAAGTTACAAGATGTTAGAAGAAGACAGAAATTCATGCCAATATGAGGGTGAAATGAAAGAAAATGGGGTTTTCAGAGTTCCCTCTTCATGTGGCCACCTTCAGGCAATGGAACCCAGTGCTCTTAGGATGCTGGCTTCAAGTAAAGGAGCTCCAGGCTAAGCCACGTGCTCCCATGGGAAGGGAGGGATGGAGTCAGGACTTGATGAGAACAAATCATTTCTGGGGAAAGAGCTTCCTTTGGGATTGGAGATGAGAGGCCAATCCCTGGGCAGCTGAACAACATGACAATAGGTCACTTTGATAATGACTATTTGGGCATGAAATGGTGTCTTTTGGGGCTGACAACTGTAACCTTTGAGTTGCTCAGTTGCCAAGATGGTGACTATGTGCTTTCCTAACAGAGGTTTCCTCTGGCCTCCTTCGGGCCTCCAGGCCTCCTGGGATGGGTGGGCATGGCCCCCTCTTGGCAGAGAGGCTCCGTGAGAATGAAGGTCCATGTGAAGGTGGCCACTTCTATCTAGAAACATGCTCCCTTCATCAACTTCATCTGCCTTGTCCCAAACAGCAACGAAATCACAACGAGTGGGAGTTAGCTATTTCTCTCAAATTATATTTTTTGGAAATCCTAGCCCAAGTATATGTGAGTACAGCTATCAAAAAAAATGTACTCACCTCACCTCTCACTTAAATGAGAGGATGACGCCCCAGAATGACTTAGGAAAGGGGATGTTCCTGTCTCAGAAACCAGTAAGCTACCCTTCACCAGACATGTCAGACTTGCTTTAATTGTTTTCTTTTGGATAGCTGAGTAAGAAGCCCCAGAAAATCGGGGTTGGGAGGAACTCCATACAAACTGAGAGAAGTCTGGGCTGCTCTAGATTATTTTCACCATGACTCCGAGCAGCAGTGGGTGAAAGGATATAGCCACGCTACTATAGTCATGTTGCCCACGCTGGGTGAGCATGGCGAGTTAGGACCTTGGTATTGGTGGTGAAATGTCCAATGCTCATGTTTTTTGAATCTCTTTTTCCCAATCAATAACTAGGGTTTTCTGTGGATGGCACTTTACGATTATATCACCTTACTCTAGTCCCTGACAAATCTCACTAAACTTAAAACATTGTTCCCCAAACGATTCACGGCATGTCCCGTGCTTTAGGAGACACACGGAGCTCACCCTCTGTCCCCAGCTTTAATTTCCTCTTACATGTAACAGCTCCTCAGTGGAGACCATGGACAGACAATTTCGGAGTGGCCGTGTGTGGCTCTTTTTAAACGCATTCTTTTCTCTTCTCAGAAATAGGAATTTGAGGGGAAAGTTGTCCCAGTTTTGTTTGCAGGATATCAACCATTGGAATGACAGAAATAAAGACCTTTGAGTCACACGCAGGACAGAGATGTTGGTGTGAACACTGTATTTGGGGCATAGAATTAAAAAGATTGCTTCCATTGTAATGAAAATAATCATGGACAGTGAGCGAAGCTTCAGATCGAGAAGACAGGATTGCTCGCGCGGGTGACAGTAATCGCTAGGTGCCTGCCAGGAAGTGGAGCTAGGACAGAGGCAGAGCGGGGAGGGAGGGTGGCGGGGAGGTGGGTTGCGGCCCTAGTTCTCTCTCAGGATGCTTTTCAGGCTTCTCTCCACGGCTTCGTCCAGCTCTTCCTCCAGCTCTTCCTTCTTGGACATGGCCAGCTTGGACTGGTAATCCCTCACCACCTGGTCGATGTAGGGGGCGCTCTGCGTGCCGTGCAGCATCAGGGTCCACTCCTTCAGCACGCCCTTCTGGGGAGCGCTGCCCACAAAGCCCAGCTCCAGGGTCCAGGTTCCCCGGGCATCTTCCCCCCACGTGTGGGTGGTCATGAAAGGCCACTTGTCAAAGCCCACCTTGGAGTCGTCATCCCTCGGACGCCGGCTCAGCAAGATGGACTTGGTGCCCATGGGGGAAGTCATGTTGATGTTCAGGTCTCCCCTCCTGGTGGCATTGACTGTGATGACAGCTTGGACGTGCTCCAGGTAGCGGACGAAGTTTTCCTTGCCCTCGCATGCGTCCGTCCTGAGGGTCAGCACCAACTTGCCGGTGGGTGGTATTTTCCTGAGGGCACAGGGGGTGGAGATGGGGTAAGCGATGGGGGCTGCATCCCACCAGGGGTTTTGAACTTTGGGTGGCAGAAAGAGCAGGGGCTTTGGGGATTATCAGACAGACCTGTGCTGACCCCCTCACACTGAGTGTCCTGAGTTCTCCTGCAGCTGCAGCCCCCACACACCCTGACCGCCCCCTGCCACAGGCACCAGCATCTCCCAGCTTTTCCCTGAAGCTGCCACCTGCCCCCCATTCCCCACCTTATTCCCCGCCCTGGCACCTTGGGGGCTTGCTCCAACCGTGTGCAGGGGAATCCAAAGGATTTAATCTGTCAGGGGCAACACCCCCACCAATGATTGACAGGATGTGGTAGATAAATACGACTTGGTGTCCCTTTTTCTCAGGGGCACAATTCAGTGTCCCCAGTAGGCTTGAGCCTAGCTGCGAACAGTGACCGCTTGTTTGTTAGTACCTTCTTTATTGGCTTTTCCCCCATTTCCCTGTCTCACACTTCCTCATTTGTATTTCCTGGGACCATCTCCCAAAAGACTGTCAGCACCCAAGTCCTGTTTCAGGGTGGACTTTTGGGGAAGGACCTCATTATGACTTTCTTTTAAAGTCCCAGATACCTTGGTAAATAGAAGTGACTGCTAATATGATTTTTATTACTACAATTTAAAAGAGTTGACATTGGGTAAATTCATTCAAGTGGAAGACAGTTCTATGAAGGGTCAGGGGACTTTGGGGGTCTCTTTGACCACAGAGTTGGGGCCCCATGGGGGCTGATTCTAAGTATCCCCTAAGCCATCTCTCCTTACAATTTCCTTTCTGGAGATGTTCTTCTGCAAACAGGAGAAGCTCAGAGTTTCTTGCACCAGAAAGATAATGAAAGAAACTACCTTTGAGGATTTCATGGTATAATGGAAAGACTACAGACTTTGGAAAACCTATTTGGATGAGAATTCTGCCTCTATGCTTACTGCTCATGAGAGCGTGGGCAAAGTATTTAAGTACTTGACGTTTCACTGTCATTGTTGGGGGTTCTTGTGAGGTTAACTAGGACCATGAATGAAGACATCAAAGCACAATGCCTGGCACATGGTACCAGGCTCCCTTCCCTGGCCCATTGCCTGTGATAATAACCTACCCCCACATGGTTTTTATTTTGGAGCATAACCTGGTGGGTTTTTTTTCATTTTTTGTTTTTGTTTTTTGAGACAGAGTCTCACTATGTCGCCCTGGGTAGAGTGCTGTGGCGTCCCAACTCACAGCATCCTCAAACTCTTGGGCTTAAGTGATTCTCTTACCTCAGCCTCCTGACTAGCTGGGACTACAGGTACCCACTACAATGCCTGGCTATTTTTTGTCATTTTTTGGCAGGCCCGGGCTGGGTTCGAACCCATCAGCTCTTATGTATGTGGCTGGCGCCCTAGCCATTGAGCTACAGGCTCCAAGCCAACTGGTGGTTGGAGAACACATCTTGTAGAACACACCTACAAAAAGATACTGGCTGCACACCTATCTTGGTTCTGCATTGCCCTTGGCATAACCAAGGTCATGACCCAGCTTGGTGAAAATTATGCTGTAGCTCATTTATAAAGGCAATACTCTTCTGAGGAAATTTACAAGGAGTACTGTGTGCCCCGCCTGGGCAACACATGCTGAGTGATGTCTGGGGCACCCATTTTTATGAAGACCTAGTGGTGAGTGGGAGTAGTAGTCTTTCTGTTTCCAGGCTCTGGGGAAATCATCCAATTTGGAGAAGAGCAGGCATTAAGCCAACCTTGGAGGTCAGGGCATAGAGGGCCATGAGTTGATCTCTTGAAGAAGATGCTGCTTATTCAGAACAGGGTCAGAAACATAACAGGTGAGTTGATAAATGATTTAAGAATTGCTTGGGCTATAGCCCACAGATGGACAGCTGTGTGTGTATGGGGGCATAAAGAATCTCAGACTACATGGGCCTAGCTGTGGGCAAGCATTTGAACAGCCTGAGCCTCATTTTCCTTACCTGTGCAATGGGGCTATTAATTCTATTCTTACCTTGGAGAGTTGCTGTGAAGATAAAATATTACATATATGTATATACACTCTGTAATGTCCAGAACCTCAGGGTATGAGGAAAATGGCACATTCTCCTATGGAGTTTCCATGCAGAGAGGTGGGAAGGTAAAGAAAGAAACTCTTCTGGAGTTGGGCCAGAGGGGCTTCAAAACTCTCTGAGAAGCATAGATGGGCGTAACAGAGAATGGCAACAGGAAGAGAGACCCGTGCTCTGAGTTCTGTGTTGAATGTGCAGGCCTGGACTATAGAATTCCCATCCTGTAGTTCAGGCCTTCTTGAAACATTCAAGAAGGAAATTTACAAGCTGACAACTGGAGGCTATTACTTTGAATATAAGCATTCTAGATTATAAAACACCACTCACTGATAATTTGTCCAACGCAATAGTCACCATTGCTTTAAGGATTCAGCCTTCCTTGTTTCCTGGTTCCTTCCTGCCCATACTGAATCCCTCACTTCCTTTCAATTCCTCCTGAAAAGCTCATCCTCTATAAAACACTTGTACTGAAGCCCCCTTCTCAGACTCTGCTTCCAGGCAAACCAACTAAAACAGTTGTTACCTGTCTCTAGAGAAGAGCGATTACAAATGAACAGCCGTGTCCCTCTGCACAGCCTCTGAGGCCTGTTGACTAGATTTGTGCCTCTGTGTACAGAATATGGGTCTCATTCTATCTTGTGGATTCGGTCATTCTCACTTCTTTCGCTTTCTTGGAAAAGCCCTGGAGAATCTGATCAGAACACCATGCAGAGAACCTCGGGGACATTCAGGGAGCTAGACCTGGGCTGAGGACCACTTTGATGTTCAGGTTATAGCAGAGGAGCCTGAGATTCAATCCTAAGAAATAGCCTCATTGGCAGAACAAGGAGGGCTGGTGAGTCCTGCCCCTGTCTGTGTTAGTCTCCGCAGCTGCTGTCCCAGGAACCCCACAGGGAATAGGGACGGCATGATAGGCAAAGACCAAGGGAGGGGCAGCAAGGCTGACAGAGGAGAACAGAGCATGGGCCACGCATTGCCCAGTCTAGGGGTCTCACTTAATGAGTGCTGTGCATTTCTGAGACAGGGTATAAGGGAGAGATGGAGGGAGGCTGAGAAAAAGATTAGAATTTTACCACGCGCCTTGGGAAGCTGAAACGGACAGGCTAAAATGGGAACGGATACACTAGTGTTAAGTATTTCAAAGGTTCTTAGAAGCCTTGGACACTGGGGAGTGTGCAGAGGTCACAGGCTGTGAAAAATACCTATGGGGAGTCTGGTTTGCTTAGCCGTGCAGGAACTGCCCACTAGGATCAGTCCCCGGATCCCTGCCCTGCCCCCGAACTAGGATCAGTCCCTGGATCCCTGCCCTGCCCCCGAACTAGGATCAGTCTCCAGATCCCTGCCCTGCCCCTGAACTAGGGTCAGTCCCCAGATCCCTGTCCTGCCTCTGAACTGCTTACCCTGCGGCGCTTGGTCCCCCAAGAGGACACTCACGACTGGATGCTTCTGGGAATGTTAAGGTACTAAGAAACTAAATTAAAAGCCTGATATGAATTCCAGAGGCTGCAAGTATGGTGGGAAAGGAGAACACCATTCCTTCCTTTCACAGGTAAGGGTTTTGGTGGACGTCAGCGCATTTCGGGGAGGTGGGTAGGGACGACACTTGCCAGGAGCGTCTCACTGACTTCTAGTTTTGCTCACTTGTATTTCCTGGTTTTCCTGCAGTGACCATATATTGCTGTTATAAGAAGAAAAATGATCTTATTCTTATTTTAAAGGGAAAGGCAATATATGGTTAGGAATAGTCAGTTTATAAGAAGGTTAAAACAGGAGATGGCTGTTTGTGGAACCAAATGAGGCTCTGCAGAGATACTTTAAATCAGTGATTTTTCAACCGGCGTGCCATGAGTGGATCTTAGGTGTGCCTCAAAAATTTTAAAGATCATTACATTATTTCCAAAAGAAGTTCAAAGCACAGTAAGTATATTCTGTTTTTTTTTGGTCAACACAATTTAAGTATGATGTGCAAGTTTAACTACAGGTTCAAGTGTGCTATGAGATAAAAAATGTTGAAAAATACTGCTTTAAATAGTTACACGGTGTTAGTTCCAGGCCATGTTCTGGAACTTACTGGCTGCAGAAAAGGAGGCATGAACCAAGAGGTTTAAGAGCTCCTCTCTGACCTTTTAGAAATGATATACAAAAGTCTATAAAAGGTACACTTAGGGACTTAGGGCAGCTTCTAACTTAATTTTATTGCATATCATTGCAAGGGTTCAATTGCCCAATGCCTAGAAATGGGCATTGCTTTCTGGGAAACTCTGGGGAATGCTGTTTGTGTTATGAATCCTCAACTGTATGATAGTTATGAAGCTGTGATTGTTTTGCTGGAACGATCACAGAAGCAATAATAATAGCCACTCTTTCTTGAGTGCCTAAAATGCCTGCTTATGCCTGGCAGTCACATGAGAATATATAGCAGATGGCTGTCGTGAGGTGGAACTAAGCCAGGTGGGCATGAACTCCCACGGGAAGACACGGCAGCTTGGGAGGGCTGGTCCTCTGTGACCCAGCTGGCTTCGGGCAGCACATCCTCACCATTTGCTGTCTTGCTGCTTCTGGTGCTCATACCAGGGTTTGACATTTATTTCCCAATTCACTTACAATTCAGAGTGGGATCACACGTTTTGCCACATCCTTAAACGAGAGAAGTGAGCAGTCCCTTTGGGGTGCAGAGGGCTGGGGGGTGCTCACTGTGTGCTGGCTGAGTGGCAGGCCCGGTTGACTCCGCTCACCCTGCATGGCTGGAGCAGCTGTTCACAGCCCATTATATTTTTCCTTCTGATTTTAGCTGAGCACCCTTTACCATCTCTCTTGATCAAGTCTCTTTAGAAAATTGCTTTTCAAATTGACTTTTTCTCTAGGAAGATTAAGGCTGAGGAAACCCACAAACCTGACAATTGCCACTCACTGCCCCTGGGAGCTGTCTGCAGTGTGGCCATGCAAGTCCTAGGACTTGGCAGTTGCCAAGGCTGCTGAACCCTCTACTCCAGCCTCCTGGGAGCGTGCTTCATGGCAATCGGGCTGCTCTGCTGAGCTGCACAGCCAGCCCTAGGGTTGCCCACCAACCCCTGTCCAGTCTCCGAGCTCTCCAACCAACGTTCCTGCCCTAGACCTGACACACTTGCATCTGAGATCAAGTTCAGGTGTGGGGGTGGACAAGAGATCCGTGGGCACCGAGCAGACACAGAGCCCTTCCAAGTAGGGTGGGGCCCCGCTCCGAGTTTGCTGGTCCTGTTGCCATCATTTAGACGTTTTTCTGGGGCTCAGGTGACACTGGCTAAAGACATTCATTCCCTCGTTCATTCAAAAAATACTTCTCACGTGTCTATTAAGTGGCTGGCACTGTTCTTGGTGCTGGGGACACACCAGTGAACATGGCAGTCAAGGCCCTCTTCTTGTAGAGGGCTCGCCTGAATTCACGCTGATTAGCTCTCTGGTTTCCTTTTATTGAAACATTGCACTGATCTTGGATAAGGCCCTTTGCTAGCTGTGAGCAGTTGGGATGATCACATCTATAGGCCTCAGATTCCTAGAAAGATAGACTTGGACAGCCTGATTTCCAGGGCTCCCTCTGGCTCCAGAGTCCACATTTATGTGGATTATGAAGCATAATTCACACATATTCAAGCATATGTTCACACACGTTTGAAGCATATTCAAACACGCGGAGATAAACCGCTGTTCATCTCAGCGTCTGTCCTCGCTCTCTTTCTTCTGCTTCCCTCCCATGGTGCTATCTCGGAAAAGGTCTTTTATGAACATGTACCTTCACTTGGAGGGCCATGGTATGTTCCAAGCTAATGTTTCCCTAAATTGTGAATGGTGAATGTAGCCATACAATTACGTGTGGATGTTGCTCTAATTTCACTGACTGTGAGGGGCGAAGTGGCCCCCGCCCACTGCTGGCCAAGTGTCTGCAAAGGTGCCGACACTGTATGTCTTTCCCTCTTTGTGATAAGGGACGAACTTAGAGGCTCCAGGGCCTGATAGAGTGGGTAGGACAGCGGAGTTGTTGGTCTGTGAAGCAGGGCCACTGACGTTGTCTTTCTAAGCTGCTCCCTCACCTGCAAATTGAGACTGGGATGCCCACCTCCTGGGTGAAATGAGATGGTGGGAGGAAGGTGCTAGACCATTCACCATCCGAGAGAATTTCTTAGTAGCAGTTCTCAGTAGCGTCCTCCTGGGGCCACCCTTGGGGCTCTGGGCTGCTGGTACCTTGGTGCCACTAGCCACATGTGGCTGTTTACATTTAAATTAATTAAAATGAAATCAAATGTAAACTTTAGTCCCTTGGTCACAGTCATCGCATTTCTAGCACTCAGTAGCCACAAGCTGCTGTACTTGATGGATAGTGAGGGCGTCGAACATTTTCACTGCCACAGAAAGTCTCTGTCATTCCAAATTTCTCAAGGAATTATTCTGGGCCAGGCAGGGTAGCTCACACCTGTCATCCCAGCACTCTGGGAAGCCAAGGCGGGAGGATCGCTTGAGCTCAAGAGTACGAGATCAGCTTGAGCAAGAGCCAGACCCTGTCTTTACTAAAAATAGAAAACTTATCTGGGTGTGGTGGTGGCACCTGTAGTCCCAGCTACTCGGGAGGCTGAGACAGAAGGATCACTTGAACCTAGGAGTTTGAGGTTGCTGTGAGCTAGGCTAATGCCAAAATACTCTACCCTGGACAAAAGAGTGAGACTCTCTCAAAAAAAAAAAAAAAAAAAGGAGAGAGAGAGAGAGAAATTGTTCTGAACTCTAACAAGGGAAACAGAGTCATCAATAGCCATTTAACATTGACTTTGGGTATGGTTAGTAATGGTGAGCAGAGTGTAGCTTTAAAACCACCCCCCCTAGTTTTATCTCTCTGTTTAGTCTCTCCCAAGACATATTACAGGCTCTGGTAGTGACAGGGCCTCCAGAATAGCTGTTGTGGGATGGGATCCACCTAGTAGGTGGGTGTTTCAGAGTCTCCAGAGGAGTGTTTATTGGAAAAGTCCCCCAGGCCTCCTTTCCTGCAGCGGCTCATTGAGATGCCACTTGTGAGGAGTCAGAGTGTCTGGGCTCAAATCCCAGTTCAGCTGCTGAGTGGCTGGGTGAACTTTTCCCAGCCTGTCCTCGTCTGTGATGACACTGCAGAGCTCATAGCACGGCTGCTCTAATACAGGGCCTAATGGAGGCCTGAGGACACAGTAGGAGCCGATGAAGGCCTTATAAAATCATGGCCTGGTTCATGGGAAAACCATGCAGCCTTGTAGTCATCCACCTGCTAGGAGCTCAGTGAGCAAGTACAAACAGGGACAGTCACCCATGGGAACAGCTCATTCATAGGAGGATATGCCCAGGATAGATGCTAGCTGGTGGATCACACCTATGGGAAGATGCTCACCCACAGAAGCTTGCCTTGGGAGGATGGAGGCTTGTGGGAACAGGTGCACCCAAGGGTGCAAGATTGGCAATCTGAGAATCAGGTAATTATTTCATCAGAAATTCTAGGCGATCATTATGTGTCTTTTTTCACAAGTGTGAACTAGGAGTGTTTAAAGTTACAGATAAGAGGGAGAGGCAAAGGTACATTTATCAAGTGCCTGCTGTGCGCCAACTTTACTCTTGAGTGTTGCCAAAATCTCCAGAGACGTTACCTCCACTTTACTGGTGAGGAAAGAGGGAAGAGCCTCTTATTTGGGGCCCATTAGGAAAGAATCATCATTAACTCTACATCTTAATTTTCACTAACCCATAATGGAAACTTAGCTTCTCTTCTGATTATTAATGGATTCCAAAAAAGCAGAGTGGCATTAGTGCTTCCTCAGACTTTGTCGTCAAAGAGCCTGGAGATTTTCAGAACCCATTACACTAATTCCTTGTGCCCTGCAGTAGCATTTTGGTTGCCATCACTGCTCTGAAATGAACTCAGCCATTAGATTTGCCACTAGAGCTTTTTACTTAACGTGTTGATAAAAAGGGCATATATTACGGAATCATAAAGTTGTTTTTAAAAACACTTTTGTAACTGGTTTTTAATGCATGCATAATTGGCCTCCTTCATCATCCTAAGTATTTTATCTAATGAATTTTAAAAAATGTTATACTGAGATGGGGTCCAGACATTTCACCTTCCTGACAAAGGAGGACAGGGCAGAAAGGTTGAGGATTGCTAAAATAGAGGGTCAGAGAGGGCAGAAGTCTTGTCTAAACTGGGGCAGTCATGATGTGAATTCAGGTTTGGGTAGCTCACTACAAAGCTGCAGAGACTCTAGGACTGGAGGAAAATGCAGAGTGGGGTAGAGTCTGAGAAGGGCTCAGGCCAGACTCGGTGAAAGAAGGCTGGGGCAGGGAGGTTTCACCACTGTTTAAATGACATAAGCCACAGAGGTGTATTCTCACAACGTAAGACTGTACAGCAGTGAGAATGAAGGAGGTATTCTACACGAGATAACTCGGTGTGTGGCACAGACCTAATGTTGAGTAAAAGAAACTGGATGCTCAAGCCATATCCTGTGATTCTACTTAAAGTCCAAGAGCTGGCAAAACTAACCTATGGAGACAGGAATAAAAGCAGCAGTTGTCTACGACAGGATGTGTGCACAAACTGGATGGGCCACCAGGAATCTTTCTGGGTTGATGGAATAGTCCGTCACTTGTGTGGGACTTATGAAAACTCAAATAATACACTTAAGTTCTCTGTATTTCATGGCATGTAAATAATAGCTTGATGATGATCATGATAAGAATTTCTATCTCCATCTTACTGATGGGCCAGTGAGGATGGAGAGAAATTAAATAGAGAAGAATCCTATTGATCAATCCATTCATCATGACTGGGAAGCCAGAAGGGAATTAGACGACCTTGGACAACCCAGTGGTTTCTGTGTGGGGCGCCCCTCACTCAGATCCTTCCAAGGGGCAGCAGTCCACCTCAATCAGAATAAAACCAAGTCCCTACATTGTCCCACAAACAGAATGAACAAATAAATTGTGCTACAGTCCTACATTGGAGGGACTAGTCCCACCATGAGAATAAACCACAAGTACACACTAAACGTGTTCAAATCTCACAAACATAATTCTGAGCAAAAGAATCTAACTATAAAGGGAACATGGTGTACAATTCCACTCTCGTTCAATATATAGAATAGGCAAACCCAGCCATGGAGTTGGAAGTAAGAAGAGTGGTTCCCCCAGAGGGTGATGATGATGGCAGGGACACAGGGGACCCTGTTCACTGACCTGGGTGCTGGCTGCACTGGTTGATTTGTGCACTTAAAAATAATGGCATCAGCCCCTGAGACAGTTAAAGCTCACACCCAAAAGCAGAGGCTTTGAGGTACAGAGTTGTGTTCTATGTAAATAGCACCCCACGGAGTTGTGCAACTGGCTCTACAGGTCCATCTGAAAGCTGGTTGCCACGAATCCAATCCAGCGCATGCCCTTGACATGGACGGGATCCATGGAGGAACTAGGCCCCCTACCCATGGACAGGGATATTGTTACCAGTGCCATGGTGCCATCTCACGTGGACATGCAGCAGAAGGACCCCCGTCCCCACTTACTCAGGGTCCTGCACGGAGCCTCCCACACAGTGGAATCTCTCAGGCACAGTTTTCCAGTCTTTGGCCATTTTCACCATGGCGCCCGCGTCAAGGACCCCATAGCCAAAGAGGTGATTGAACTCCAGGCCGACCCCATTCCTCCGCCACTGATGGACCTCGTCGTGGAGCTGGTTCCGTTTGGAGGTGAGCACAGTCAGATGCTGCATGTCTCTCCAGGTCAGGCCCAGGCTGGACACAGGAGGTGGAGAGCAAAGGGTGGGCAAGAGAGGGAGAGAGACACGAAGTCTGAGATCAGTAACACCCAGGACACAGACCCCTGGGAAGGTTTGGGAACATCTACAAACCCCCGATTCAGTGAAGGAGGGGTTCATGCACTAATTGGAGCCAGTAGATATGTCAATTTTTAAAA
>CAUYRH010127703.1:0-38909 GCA_963574655.1 Perodicticus potto | reverse complement strand
ACTATTTCTTAGTTTTAGTTTTTGTTTTTTTTTGAGACAGAGCCTCAAGCTGTCACCCTGTATGGAGTGCTGTAGCATCATAGCTCACAGCAACCTCCAATTCCTGGGCTCAAGCGAGTCTTCTGCCTCTGCCTCCCAAGTAGCTGGGACTACAGGCGCCCGCCACAACGCCCGGCCATTTTTTTTTTTTTGGTTGCAGCCGTCATTGTTGTTGGGCGGGCCCGGGCTGGATTCGAACCCGCCAGCTTAGGTGTACGTGGCTGGCGCCTTAGCCCGTTGAGCCACAGGCGCTGAGCCTATTTCTTAGTTTTTTACAGAAAAACTTAAGTGTACATGTGAAACCACCACCACCATCGATCGATCGACGTCACCTAACGTTCACCAATGATCCTGTTAAGTTTCTTTCTGTTCTAAGTGCATACTCAATTTTGTTTGCTTACCTATTTCTTTCCTACTAAACTGGGTGCCTGATGAGGGAAGGGAATCTGATTTATTCTCCCCTGTACCCACAGTACATGGCAAAGAGGCTGAAAGGATGGATGGATGAGTTATACGAATAGGGTCCTTGCTTGCAGACTGGCAGATCCTCCAGATGGTCTTTGTCCAGGTCACCTATGTAGCCTCAGGCCCATACAGTGGGCACTCACTTACTTGCAGCCCTACCATCTGCCCCTAGGCCTTTGACAAACCCTTGTGGGGACCTGGAAGACAGCACAGGGAAAGGGACCTCCTCTCTGCCAGCAGCTGCTGTGCACAGGGGAGTTAGACCAGAATTTTCAAGACAGGATGGGTTCCTAGAATCACTGCCAGAACTGTTAAGAATCTCCCCTACATTGCCAGTCACTCTGCCCTCCCTTTCCTTTCCAGGTAGCCTAGCTACTTCCTCATTGGGCCTAGGGAGAACCAGGCCAGGGCCTGGATAGGAGTAGACTCTTGAGAGGTCACAAGGACCCACCCTCAAGTCACAAATCAAAATGCAGACCTCAGCCAAGTCTGACCTGGCAGGTAAGGTCTGTAGCCCCTCAGCTGTTATGACCCTGGTCCAGGCTGTCTCTTGGCAAGGATGACCAACAGTCCCACAAATGAAGGTGAAGAGCACATGGCCACCTCATCATTCCCCACCATTTCAAGCAGCATGGAGTTTAGTTCACCAGACTCCCCAAAAAAGGTGGGCTGCAGACTGGCTCCCCAACCTGAATCCAGATATACAAAGGTACCTGAGGGCCAGGCCAGCACTATAGACTGGGTCCCTCAACTCCTCCCACTCTGAAAATTGCTCAAGGCACCTCAGCCCACTCCCACCCAATCCTGCCAATACCCCTAAACAATCCACAAATATCACACTTTGCCTTGATTTTAAGGTGTGCACTTTTATTGAACTGGTCTCAAGTCAGTGTACAGGTAAGCCCTGGCTGCCTCCACACCTCCACCCACTCCCAGGGAGACCAAAAGCCTTCATACATCTGAAGTTGGGGGACAAAAAGGGGGCCACAATGGTTGCCTCTTTTTTTTTAAAGAGGCTTTAATTACTTTCTGATATTGCCTCCCACATCACTCTCTTATTGCTCTGTTTTATTTTCTTCATAACACTTATCACTGCCTTATTTTTTACTAATTTATTATTAGTCTCCGTACCCTGTACCCACATTTAAGCTTCAGAAGAACAGAAACCTATTCACAGTTACATCTTTATTGCTGACTCATCACACACAGTTATATTGATTGTGCACTGCAAAATCACATCATAGTCTATGTGTATACATACATGGTGCCCTTTAGATGCCTGGCACATATAGTATTCAATAAACATCCAATAAATGAATAAAAAGCTGCCTTGCCCTTCGTTTCATTCATCTCCTTTTGTTTGTGATCCAAGGGAATGAGATTGAAATACTGATAAAGAAAAAATGAATTCTAGTCTAAATAAAATTCCTTCCAAGTATTTTTCAAATCAACAAATCAACAAATTCCCTGGCATCTGTGCTCTAAGTTTGAGCCTCTTTATGCTAGCTTGCAAAAACCCTCTAAACTTCACTGCCAACCTGATCCAAGACATGTATGCTTCTTACTTTATTATCAAAAATGTCATCTTTTCATAATTTTTCTCATTTACTAAGAGCTGCAAGATCTTGGCAAGTTTGAATGCATAGTGCTCATTATTGGTATTATCTATTAGGGAATTTTTTTATTTGCCATATGGAGTTTCTCCTACTTTGCTATTTGTTACTAACACTTGTATTTGAATTGCATAGTGTGCCACTGCCTGCCCTTTACTCATATGTTGTTGAGGAGACAGACTGATTCTTCTACTTTTAATTCTCTAGGCAACTAGTCAAGTATTCTACCTATGACATGCTTCTCCAGATATTTGCATGGCTCAATTCTCCTGCCCTTTCATTGAGAGTTCCACTTAAATGTTATCTCCTCTAAAGAGCCTTCTCTCGCCTCCCTATCTAAAATAGCACTCATTTCTCTCTCCTCCTCCTTCTAACCTGCTCTTTCCTTCATAACACTTATCACCGCCACAAACACATTTATGTGATGGCTTATTCATTGTATTTATCCTCTCCCCCTGGTATGATGTAAGTTTCAGGAGAACAGGGATTTGTCATTTGGTTCACTCTTTTAGAAACTCCATCCTTGCAGAAACAAAACAGCCTTCTGGCTCTTCCTAAAACTTGCAAAACTCCTCCCCACCTTAGCGTTTACCCTTGTTTGCCCTCTGTTTGAGAAACTGTTCCCCAGACATTCACATGGCTCACTCCTCATTTCATGCATCTCTCTCTTCAAATGCTATCTCCAGAGACAGGCTGAAATAGTTCCTCAGTTAAGTATTTGTTAGGTGTTCAATAAATGTTTGTTAAGTAAATAAGTGAATACCTACAAGAAATATTTTGAAATTTCTAGAATCACAAGTATAGTGTATATTTATCATAGATATTTATAGATTCTCAAGATGAACGTCCATTTGAGATTTATTTTACTTTGAACTACAAAGCAGTTAGAATAAACTTCCTTTTGTGTATAAAACAACTGAAAAGTAAAATAATAAAAATATTTTACAAAAGTATAGAAAAATGATGCTTATTATCATAATCTTTGGTGCCAGGCTAGTTCATAGACGAACTGCAGATTAGAAGGAGTTTACCTTCATCCTTCTTCCATCTGCTCTCCAAAATACCTATATCCTCCTGCCTTCTGCTCACCTTATTTCCCTTCAAGCCCTTCTCCATAAGGATCAACTGAATCTCTTTTTACAAGTATAGGCACTAGTGAGTATCTAACAACTAACCATTACCTATTAATGACCAGGAAATTAGTCTTTCTGATCCTTCTCCTCCCATATAAGCATTTAACAGTTTTTATTGGAGGATGCTATAGTCCTTTAAAAGATGTGTTTTTAAATGCAATTACTAACTTTGAGGGAAAATATATTAATGCAAGAAAAATTATTTCTGGGGCCAACTTAGTGTTAGCCAACTAGCTAGTTTAACATGTCAGGACCCCTATTGCCTGGTCCTGTCAGGAAGGAACCAGGTGTGACACGGATTAGAAGTACAAGCTTGCGGGAGACGGGCTAACCTTAGTTGCAGGGTAGCCCCAAGCCCCCTCCGCAATGGCTAGTTATTAAGGTTATACACAACAGGTGTGGAGAGTTCAGGTAATTGACATAAACAGGTGTGGAGAGTTCAGGTAATCAAATATGAAGGCTACACGCATAAGGATTGCCACATGCTCTCCTCACGTGTTCTTTCCCCACAACCCTCATGAAGAACTACTAAGCATCAATGTTTAACTCATGCTTACTAGTGAGTGGCCGACCTTATCTCATTCCGGAACACTGAGTTACTTGGGGGATTGCCCCCAAGTCAGGAAACATCTCTAGGCTTGCCAGGAGACTGTCCTGTTCTCAGTGTTTCCTTTTAATGTGGTAAGAATCAGTAACTGTCCTTTGCAAGCATCTTGTCCAGTCCTCTACACTAACAACCCATAAAGTTCATAAATTGAATGAACAAAGGATTAGGTTTGTTTGTCAATTTAAGTAATACCTGTCGATTGATTGATATTAAACCTTTTTTTGTTGTTTTCCCTACAACAAACAAAATATAAAGAAAAATAGTAACTGGGTACTGCTTTAAATATCAATCTATGTCCAGATTTTTTTTTTTTTTTTTTTTTTTTTTTTGCAGTTTTTGGCAGGTGCTGGGTTTGAATCCACCACATCCGGCACATGGGGCCTGCGCCCTACTCCTTTGAGCCACAGGCATCACCCTATTTCCAGATATTTTATCTCTTTTGATCCTCATGACCTGTTATAGAGGTAAGGCAGGTACTATTATACTCAGAGGAGGGAAACTTAAGTCCTTAAGTTTCAGGACTTCTGATTTGCATGATGTTCTTTGGGAGAGACCCTAACCATGTAATTCTGTATTATTTTTCTTAACATGATTTCTATGTAATTGGCATTTTTTAGAAATTCTTCCCCGACTACCTATTTCAAACTACATGACAGTCCAAGACACCCTGAAGTATGAAGACCTACTGGGGAAGTGGGTACAGGAAAAGCTTTTAGGCAGAGGCAACAGCATAGTGAATATTTAAGAGATTTCCTGAACTAAGAGAAGGCCAACAGTAAGAGTAAGGGTGGCACGCTGGGTTCTCGCTGGAGAAGTAGATAAACATTGTATTCTTGGAAGGGCTAAATAAATAGCAATGCTAAGGATTTGGGACTTCTATGTAAGCAGCATTAAGTTTGTATTTTTAAAAGATCATTCTAGCTGCCATATGGAAAATAAATATTTCTTAGGTGCAATTCTAAATTTGAGTACATGTGAAATGCCTTCAAAGATGAATGGAAAAAAAAAGAGAAATTACAAAGTTGAATGGAAAGTGAATCTAGGCATCTAGGACAGAATGTATTATTTTGTATTTTTATTTATATTTCTGCTCAAAAATGTATATTTTCTTTATTTTAAAAAATTGGATTATTCCAGTTTTTTGTATCTTTTAAAAATATCTAAAAATATACAGTAATTTTTATCATGAATAATTTTTAAGAATTAACACAAAATACACCCCTGGCAACATAAGGCTTGTGGAAAAATAAAAAAATATGTATTAAAACTATAATAAACTTCTCTATTATGCTTAGCAAACTAACAGGAATAATTATTAATAACACTCAACATTAAAGAGGTTGAAATGAAATTAATACGGAATCAATGTTAGTAGTATTTCCTGTCTGGAGAACAATATGGTAATAGGTAATAAGAGTTATATAAATGTTTATACCCTTTGATTCAATAATCTCACTTTTGAAAATTTTTCAAACGCAACTTAAAGAAAAAGCTTCTCATAAAACAGTGTTCATGGAGGTTTTACCTAAAACAGTGGCAGCTAATAGGTGACTATTAACATCCTAAGGTAACGAGTCACGTGTCTAGTAATGGCTATTCGAATATAGTAAGTACATATTTATCAGGAAAGATGCTAAAGCCTGGTATGCTTTTCTGGTGTTGGAGGCTTCCACAGTGAGATGCCTTTCTTCAGCAAGCTAGAATCTACCTGAGAGTTCTAGGTATCTAAGAATACGGAATACTGGGAAAATGAATTGTCTCATTGTATGTGAGCTTAGCTTAGGGTTGAGTTAGGGTTATTTTCTGATTAGAGTACTGTTAGGTGTGATACTATAATGAAATTTTAGTGGATTGACTTTGTAAGACCGCTTTTCAGAGGGCAGACAGTAAGTTGATCAAATGAATTACTATGACCTGTTGATGGATATGACAACCTGAGAAAAGGCATCTACTTTATAATTCTTTGTACTCTTGTACTTTAAAATACAATTCCATAATTAAGTGGTAAGTACTGTAAAAATATACAGATTTGAAAATTTTGAACAAATATATCTCAAATACACAAGAAAAATTAAAAGGCAAATAAATTAAGAAAACGTGTATTAATAATAATGTTATTAATTATCAGGTTTGTTTATATAAAAAAAGATTAGTATTAATAACATACAAATTGTTCTTACAAATAATTGAGATAAATGGCTACCACAATGGAAAAGTATATAAATGACATGAAGGAAGTCAGAAGATGAAATACAAATGAACAATAAGTATAGAAAAAGATACTGAATGCTTAATACTAAAGGAAATTTAAAAACAAACAAAGAAAAACCTTTTGGTTGTTCAAAGCTGAAAAAGATTTATGATATTTCAGCAACAAAGATTCTCTTGTAGTAGGTGGGACTGTAAATTGACAGTGTTTCTGGAGAGCAGTTTGAAAATATGTACCAAATTTTTAAATACAGTAGACACATTTTTTTTAATCCAGTAATTATGCTTGTAGAAATTTATCCTTAGCAGATAACCTTACAGGCATTCAAAGATCTATAGGCAAGGATATTCTCTGTAATGCCTCCTATATGCTCTTCAATAAATTGTGAATCTAATTATCCTTTAACAGAGATTGTTTAAATAACTTACTGTTCAACCTTACTACCTAGTCATACAAAAAGTACCATAGACCTATATTCAATGACATAAGAAAATGTACACAGCGTATTGTTTCATCACAATACAGTGTACAAGATGTATATAGAATGTTCCAGGTATGCAAATTTCCATGTACCCGTGTGTATGTGTTTTTATGCTTTATAAGATAGCTAGAAAATTGTTTAGCAGAATTTTAGCGCTGATACCCGAGTGGAGAGATTTCAAGTGACTTTACTTTTTTCTTTTTTGCCTTTGTGTATTGTTTTGTTTTAAACAATGATCATGGGTTATAATTAAAATCAGACAACTTATCAAGCTATTCTCGTTGAAAAACTACATTTCACATCTTATTTTTCACAATCTTTACATTTAGTGCTTTACATTAAGAAAAGCATTCACTGAAATCCACTTAGTATATATCTTCAGTTACGTGAAAAGTAAAAATAAAACCGGTTCCTTGTAATTTAGCATCTTAAGATCAATACGGTTTTTAAAATATCTTCCCTCCTTTTATATGCGTTTTTAAAAATCTCCATTACGATGAGCGAACCCTGTAAGTACGAATATTGTCTTCGCTTTGCTGTAACTTACAGCCCCCAGCTCTCGATCCCCAGCCGCACACACACGGCCACTTCCAGCGCCGCGCGCGGCCGATTGAGCTGTCAGGAACCTCGGGGACCGCCAGTGGACTGTTCCATTCTCCCCGAGCTGTGTGGGGAGGGATTATTTTAGATATAACTGACTTAGCTCCATATTTAATAAAGAAACGTCACCGCCGCCAATGTAATGAGTAAGACAAATTATAATAAACAAACGTGTGCAATAATTTAAGCGAATCTGAGGTAAAATTTTGAAGTTGAAATCCCCTGTCTCTCCCAATACAAACTCTCCAGGAAGAATGGTTTAATCCGAGGCTTCCCGCTCAGGTAAGAGCCGTCGCAGTTTCCCCCGCCTCCTGAATAAGAAGGAAAATAACTCTAACAACAGTAAGTTCCTATTAGTAGATCACCTTCCAGAAATATAAGCCCTCGTTCTGTCCTTCTTTACGAAATTTCCCCCAAAGTATCACAGTTGATAGAAATGCTTAGTTCTGGACCTCCTCCCTCAGAGGGACGGAAGGTCAGAGCTGGGAAGGCAGGTGGGATGTGCTCAGATAGTATAAATAGAACCCGCCTTTGAGTTTATACCCCAAATCGTTTAGACTCCTGGCGAGGTGGCTGCGGACAATAGGAGGAGGAAAACCACAGGGCTTGGATTTACCAGGACAGCCGTGGTTTCAAGTAAAAGTATTATTTTCAAGCGCCACTTTATTAAATTAAATGTAAGTTGATTTTTTTTTTAACGCTTTAAATGTTTTAAGTAATCAGGAAAATAAAATCGAATCAACGAGCCCAGACATTAGAGTTGAAGTCAGTTCCAGAGAGAAAGCTGAGGTTTCCACAAGGAATGAGAGAAATGTAGTTACGACTGGAAGAAGTGAACTCTTCTTATTCAGCACCTACCTGAGCGCTTGAGGCTTTACATGCCTCATCTCATTTACTTTTCACAGGAAAGCTGAATGAAATTTTATTCAGGAAATTAGTTTACTTAAAGATAAAAACTAGGAGTTAGAGAGTAAGGATGTGACCCCAGATATGGCTCGGCCAGGCTTTCTCCACAGTCCAAGCTGCCTCCTGGGTAAAGGGCTTCAGTGTTACTCAAGTCATCTTCCATTTAAGTTGAAACAGTTTAACCAGAAAGATTAACTTAAAACGGTCACCTTACTAGTTTGTGGGAGAAACAAAATGAACATGCAGGTATTGGGAGTCAGTCTGCTCTCTCATTGTGAGAGTAGTGAGTGCTAAACCAAGGCAGACTTGAAGATGGGAAAAGAATTCTTAAAACTCTTTGTCTTAAACCAGCTAAGGTCTTAAGAATATTAGAATTATTTTTTCTACCACAATAATAAGCAATGACCAACAATGTAATATATACTATTTCTGTGACAACTTGGGTGTAAATAGGCATGTAGAGCTTGTAGGGATTTTAGTTTTTTTGTGACATTAAATTAGAACTTGCATAGCCTGTTTGTGCTTTTCCCATAAATTCTTTGTGACTTGTGCCAATTATTTTCAAGTAGCTTATTCATCAGTAAAATAGGTACAATCTTAAAACAAGTTAGTCATGGCATATCCATTTCTTAACATAGCCAGGGATGTTCTTGATTTCTAATTACAGTAACATGGAGAGTTTCAGAAAAATTTGTGAAAAGTTAATTTGGGAATCTTTATTTTTTGGAGGAGGGGAGAAATTAAAGATGGGGAACATATTTTAAATTCTCAAGTGGTATCTATGGATTTTTAAAAATGTTATTTATCACTGAAAAATAATTATACAAATTCTATGAGGTAGATAGTATTTTAAAAGTCTGTGTATTGAATTACTTTGAGTAATTTGCCTCTATCAGATTCCAAACTTAAATTTCCCAGTAATAATAAACATTTATTTAAAATTGATTATGTTTCAGGCACTGTGTCAAAACTTTACAAGTGTTACCTCATTTAATTTCTTACCCTTAACCATACAAGTTAGCTGGAAAATAATTTGTACTTTTAGATGAAGTAAGTGGCATTTAGAGAGTTAAGTGACTTGCCATCATGGGAAATGCTACATTCAGATTCTTTTCTTTTTGAGTCTCACTATGTCACCCTCAGTAGAGTGCTTTGGAGTCACAGCTCACAGCAACCTCAAGCTCTTGGGCTTAAGGGATTCTCTTGCCTCATCCCCCCTAGTAGCTGGGACTATGGACGCCTGCCACAATGCCTTGGCTATTTTTTGTTATTATTGTCGCTGTTTTAGCAGGCCCTGGCTGAGTTCCTATCCACCAGCCCCGGTGCATGTGGCCGGTGCCCTAACCACTGAATTATGAGTGCCAAGCCATTCTTAACCAACATGTGCACTGCCACCAAGTATCTCCAAGTACAAAGGCAAAATGTTCAAGTCTTCTGTTCAGTATTTTCATCTGATAATTTCAGGTGGCCCAACTTCTAGTAAAAGTAAAGTGTCTAAACCAGAAGTACTGGTTTTGGAGTAGGCAACATATTCAAAGAGGAAAGGTCTGTCCAAATAACTGCAATGGGCCATCCCTGAATATCACAATCTTTAGATTTTTGCCCCATCTTTGCAGTGCCTAACGGGGTCTTTTAATATCAGCCTTTGAAATATTGCTTTAATTGAGAGTGACTAAACTCCACGATAAAAAAAAACTAATATATATATCTATAAATTTACAAAATACAAATGATTAGAGTGTGGTTTTTGGCTTTTGGTTTTTGTTTTTTCAACATGCTGAAAGTTTGGCTGAGTATGGTTTTGATGTTAATCTTAATTACTTCTCACTGGGGGAACTAGTGTAACTTTCATCAAAGGTGATTAAGAGCAATGATACCGTTTTAGTTAAGATCTTTCTTTCCTTTTATCCAGATGATTTTGCATAGTCTATTGAGTGTGTGTGTGTATGTGAGAGAGAGATTGACTTATAGAGTCAATCTATGTTTTACTCTTGTCTGTATTGGTTTCTTTTTTTGAGGGGTACTAAAATAATTGAAAGGAATTTTAATTCTGCTTGTAAGGGATTGAATTTCATTTATCATTGAGGAGGTAGCAGAAGAAGGAGTGTTAGACTGGGGAAGAGTACTGAATATTTTACTCTTAAGGAGCTAAACAGAGCTGGTGGAGGCAAGAAGGAGTAGGGCTGATTAGTTAGTTTGGTTAGGCACTAGGGCATGGATTAACTAGAGGAAGAAAGAATGGATAGGATGGATAAAAGGAGAGTGCTGGAGATAAACTGCCTTTTTCACAATTTATTCCATACCATTGTTGCTCTTTTTGCCTCAAATGTTTGCAACCTTTCTTTTTTTGTTTTGTTTTGTTTTGTTTTGTTTGAGACAGAGCCTCAAGCTGTCGCCCTGGGGAGAGTGCTGTGGCATCACAGCTCACAGCAATCTCCAACTCCTGCGCTTAAGCAATTCTCTTGCCTTAGCCTCCCAAGTAGCTGGGACTGGCACCCGCCACAGCTCTGGGCTATTTTTGGTTGTAGTTGTTATTGTTGTTTGGCAGGCCTCTGGCTGGATTCAAAACCGCCAGCTCTGGTGTTATGCAGCTGGCACCTTAGCCGCTTGAGCTACAGGCGCTGAGCCTGCAACCTTTCTATTTTGCTTTCTCCATAAAGAATTTTTTAAAAATGAAAATTGTAATTTTTTTGTTATTATTAATGATTTGTATTTGCTATATGTAGTAGAAAAGTTACAACATGTAGATAAGCGAAAAAGAAGAAAGTAAACATAAATTAAAATATAACTTAATGTTATAATTATATAGGAAGTCTGTTCTTCTAACACACGTAGGTTTCTGATTAAGCACTAAGACTCCTCATTATTATCTCACATCCTATCAATTACTCATTTAAATCTAAATCTAAATTTTCCAGGTTTATGTCTAATGAAATTCTGTACTTGAAATAGAAATGACATTTCAAATTAATGGTAAAGGCAAAACATAAAAAAATATAAAATATCTTAAGGTATATGCTTCTATTTTATGAAAATAGGCTAAAAATTGACCTATTCTTGCCATATGATATTTCTTCTTCTGTATACATCCTACCACTTCACATTTTAAAACATCTTATTGATTGGGGTGCCGGCCCCATATACCGAGAGTGGCGGGTTCGAACCCAGCCCTGGCCAAACTGCAACAAAAAATAGCTGGGTGTTGTGGTGGGCGCCTGTAGTCCCAGCTACTCGGGAGTCTGAGGCAAGAGAATTGCTTAAGTCCAAGACCTGGAGGTTGCTGTGAGCTGTGACGCCATGGCACTCTACCCAGGGCAACAAAGTGAGACTCTGTCTCTAAAAAAAAAAAATCTGATTGATTTTACTCGAATAAATTACTTATATTTGCATAAATTACTTTTTTTAAACCTTAAAGGTTAAATGTGTTGACTTGGAAAACATAAACTTATTTGTATAACAAAAACTCACAGAATATAAGCTCAAAGAATATGTAACTCAAAGAAGGTGGGACTCTTTTAACCATATGGGCCTATTTGGTTTAGTTAGAAAACAACTTTAAACAGTGTCTATTCACTCCATGTCCAGAGTGTCTGAATAATTATCAGTTAAATTTGAAATAAAGTAATGTGGTTTTCCACAGAAAAGCATTTCCACAGGATTTTAATAGAGATTGTGTGATAAAAATATATCATAATCAAAACTGTTGGGTTAAGCAAAATTTAACAGATGTCTTTTACTCTTTTTTTTTGAGAGAGAGAGAGTCTCACTCTGTCACCCAGGCTAGAGTGAACAGATTTTCTTTTATTGAAGAACTTTTCAGAACCTTTAATATGTTGATGTGCATGGTAAATATTTAAGAGGGGAATATGACCAAATAATTTTTTATTCCTGGATCATTTTGCAAGACTAATGTTCTATGAAATAATTTGAGAAATAGTGGTCTAGTGACTGACTATATAGTTAATTCATATTAAAATAGATTTGGTACAGACAGTATCACTGTCTTGTTCACAAAAAAGAATTTGCCAAAAAGTATAATGTCAGTAAGACCTATCTCAATATATAGACCATGAGTTTTATACCTAGATTTTTTTCCAAGCTAAGGCTATTTCTTGCCCTGATAGTATGTAACAGGGTAATAAAAACTAGAAATTCTTAATTGAAATATGAATGTTGGGGAGGGCATTCAGTCAACAAACATTTATAGAGTGTCTAGCCAAGCACCAGATTGCTGCTGAAACTATAAGAGTAGTTAGAGGAATGGATATACACAGTGGCACCTTCATAGCTGACACCTCCTTAAATTGACCATCTCCTTAAGCTGATCTAATTTTCATAGACCAGATGTGCACCACATATACTTATCGGTACAGTAGGCCTAATTCCTTATGTCAACCACCTCCATATGTTGATCAGGTTTTTACAGTCCCTTAGGTGGTCAACTTACAGAGGTTGTACTATTTTTTTTTTAAAGTAAAATATATTAAGAATATGTTAATATACAGTGTATATAAAGTAAGGGACAAATGAAGAAATCTTCGATTTGTTATTTATTAAGTTCTGCTCATCTTATGCCACTAGGACAAATTATTCATTTTGAATTTATATTTGATCATTAATTCAAGAAATGATGGATTCTTTGGTCTATATATGTGAATATTATAACTTAATTTATCCTTATTTTCTCTTTTCAAATTTTTTTCTATTTTTTTCTTCTGTATGTGTACTGCTTGATTTTTAATTCTTAACTCTTTAAAGTATATGGGTTTTGGTATGCGATAAATGAGATACTAAATAGATTTTAACAAATGGTTCAGTTTTCAAAGTACCATTTATTGAATAAAAAGACCATCCCATTCCCATTATCTGTCCTTCTGAGATATTTTACAAGAGATGAATGTTGAATACCTTTGGGCATCTGTAGGGATGATCATTTGTGTTTTCCTGTTTCTTTGGGTTTTTTTGTATGTATGTGTGTATTTATTTTGAGAAAGAGTCTCTGTTGCTCTGGGTAAAGTGCCATGGTATCTGTTGGGATGATTATATGTGTTTTTTTGTTTAGTTGGTTTTTTGGTATTTATTTATTTATTTATTGAATTTTGAGTCTCACTCTATCGCCCTGGGTAAAATGCCATGACATCACATCTCACAGCAATCTCAAACTCCTGGACTCAAGTAGTCATCTTCCCTCAACCTACCTACCTTGGCTTTCCAGAATGGTAGGATTACAGGCATGAGCCGCCACGCTGGGCCGATCATAGATGTTTTCTAATTTCACTGATGTGATGCATTATATATTAATTGGTTCACATCTTTGCCATTCTGTTATGAATATAATTATTATGGTGCATCCTTTAAATGACTATTGAATTAAGTTTTTTAAATTTAATTGAGGATTTTGTTTAGTTTTCACTTTAAGAATTTTTTAATTGTATTTTAGTCTCAATTTCATTAGGCTAATAAAATGAACTAGATATTTAATTTTTTTTTCAATAATTTTATTAAATCATAATTATGTACATTGGTGCAATCATAGGGCAGAATGTGCTTCATATACAATCAGAAACATTTTGATTGTACTGTGAGAGATAGCCCTCATAGCATTTTCTTAATCACTATATAAAGACATTGATACTCTACATTTAATAAGTTTCACTAGTACCCTACTAAGATGCACCGTAGGTGTGATCCCACCCAATTGCCCTCCCTCCACCCATCCCCCCCTCCCTTTCCCTTTTTCCTGTATTCTTGTGCTATAATTGGGTTTTAGCCTTCATATGAAAGCTATAAATTAGATATATATATTTTTTGAGACAGAGCCTCAAGCTGTCACCCTGGATAGAGTGCCGTGGCATCACAGCTCACAGCAACCTCCAATTCCTGGGCTCAAGCGAGTCTCCTGCCTCCACCTCCCGAGTAGCTGGGACTACAGGCGCCCGCCACAACGCCCGGCCATTTTTTGGTTGCAGTCGTCATTGTTGTTTGGCGGGCCCGGGCTGTATTCGAACCCGCCAACTCAGGTGTATGTGTCTGGCGCCTTAGCCCGTTGAGCCACAGGCGCCAAGCCTGGATTTGATATTTTTAATTAAGAGTTTGAAAAACTTTAAAAATATTTTGTAAAAAAAACATGAAAGTGTTCTCTCAAGCCCTAAAACAGCTCTGGGAAAGTCCAATTTAATGATCCCATTTAGTCCAACCACTTTATTTTAACTAAAGTCTTGAAACGCAAGAAGGGCTTCCCAAGGAAGGGGTCTACCAGTTGCTCTCCACGACCACAAAAGTCCATCAGGGACAATCGGACTGTAATTAAACAGGCTCCAAGGGACACTTTCTTGTCTGTTGAACTAAAAGCAGACAGAGCATTTGTTTGTCCAGGAGAGCCTGGGAGGTTAGTTCATGGAGAATGAAGGGAGCATTTGTTCCCTGAGTGTGTTGCTCCAGGAAAGTGATTTGGTGAAGGCATCCCCACTCCACGGGACCCCACCCTCACCTTGCAGCCACTGTCACACCTGTCTATCCTCCTCGTACCCCATCCACCTGTCATCCATCTACCCTTCCATCCATCAGTTCACGTGGCTGCCTGGCCACCCATCCACCTGTCTGTCCATCTGGCTGCCTGTCCACTCACCCGTCCACCTGTTCACTATTCACCTTCCCTCCACCCATCCATCTGTGTGTGTGCAGCCACCCATCCATCGGTCCACCTACCCTTCCTTCCTTCCACCCACCCCCTCCATCCGGTTTCTGAGAATATTAGCCCAAGGGGATGCTAATCCTTGGTCTTCCTTCTCCTGTTATTCCCTGCCTAACCCTGTCACATCCCTGGCTCTTGTGGGTAACAGGACCACAGGGCTTGCACAATTCCCGAGGGCCTGGCTAAGGCAGAGAGAGGGGGAAAGCTTATAGCTGGGAGGTACAGGGCTCAGATGCCTGGGAGGACGAGCGATTGCCCCAGAGGGGTCTGCAGCAGTCGTCCCCATGGGGTACCTTCCGCTCCAGGAAGCCTGGGCTTGCTTCTTGGCACAGGCAGGTGGGCCTGGGGCTCCCTGGCCCCAGATAAATGCACTCTTTCTGGGCCCCTGATTCCTGGGTAAGGCGAGGAGGCCGGGGTCTGAAGCTCCCTGTGGTCTGACTAAGAAACCTGCAGTCAGGGAACCAGGGAGACCAGCACCATTTCCTGGGTGGGGAGACCTCTTGGAGAGGAAGCTGGTGGGTGAGAGAGCCGGGATGAAGGCTTGTGCCCCTCTCCCCAGCACTGTGACAGCTTTGTCTCTCTCCCCGCTCACCCCCCATCCTGCTGGCCTGGGAGCCCTTTTGTCTTGTCTATTTTCTTTTTCTTTTTTTTTTTTTTTAAGAGACAGAGTCTCACTTTATTGCCCTCAGTAGAGTGCAGTGGCATCACAGCTCACAGCAACCTCCAACTCCTGGGCTTAGGTGATTCTCTTGCCTCAGCCTCCCAAGTAGCTGGGACTACAGGCGCCCGCCACAACGCCCAGCTGTCTTGTCTATTTTCATAGCCCAGTGCCCAGCACGGCACGTGCTCTTTGTTGAATGAATGAATGGAAGTTGCACAGGTGAGAGGACAGTCAGTGAGGCCAGGTGCCCCCAGAGCATAGAAACCACTCCGGGTGGGGCTTAGAGGTGAGGCTGCCGCGTGGGTGCCCTGCCAGGCGCCTCTGTGTGAGTCTGTGTGTTTGTCAGGGCGCTCTGCAGCGTCTCTCAGTGTGTGTCTCTGTCTGTGCGTGTGTGCCCGTGTGTCCTGTGCCTCTCTGAGTGTCTCTGTGTCCCCGAGTGTGTGTCCTGGCCCTTTCCGGGTAGGTGCTGCCGCAGAGCCACCCTGGCTCCTGCTCCTTCCTGGCCCCTCCTCCCCTTAGTCCCTTGCCCCAAGCCCTCTGGGGAATCTGAGTCACTGACCAGGAAACTGGCAGGCGTAGTTCAGCAGGCCTGCCCAGGTGGCTCCTGCCAGGGTCACCTGGGGGTGACCCAGACGGCGGGCAGGACGGGAGTCCGGCCCAGCCCTGGCAGGTGGGTGTCTGATGGTGTGTGGGGCAGGAAGCCTGCAGAGATACAGATTTATAATATGAGCCCTGGAAACCCAACCTGGCGTCCTCTTTGTGAACTCCCAGGACAGGGAGCCGCTAGGGAGGGTCAGGGGCCCGGAATTTACTCTTAAGCTGGTTTACAAAATAAGGCTGGAGCAGCTGGACACCTCGTTGCCGCCCCACCCCTCAGGGGCACACAGTGGGCCAATGTCCCCCTTCTTCACCCTGTGACCAGCCAGGGGGCACAGGGCAGGGGGAGACCCTGGCCCCGTGTTAGAGGCGCAGACCTGCCCCGCCTCACCCAGAGCTGGCCTGAACCCCTCAGGGGCCCCATGTACCGAAGGTGGTTATTATCTACTTTCATGGCTCAGGAAACCATGGCGCAAAGGAGTCAAGTAACTCACCCAAAGTCCCCTTCAATGTGTGGTGGAGGCAGGATTTGATCCCAGGGCCGGGGGCCCTTTGCAAACATCCCTGAACCCCAGGCACAGTGGACAGCCTGAGATTTGAGAATGCCACTCCCGTCCCATGACATGGGGCACCTGGCGCTCACTCGTCCCCAGTGGGCCCTTCTCGCCCATTAACTGCCCTGCCCATCCACCTGCCAGGACTTCATGGGGAGCCCGCTATGGGATGAATGCTGTGCCCAGTGCTGGGAATCCAACAGAGACGAAAACAAATGTGGTTCTGCCTTGGGGAGTCCAATTCCAACAGGAGAGGACAGAAAACAGCCAGTCACAAATAGTGGCAAGTGGGATAAAGAATCGACAAGGGGCCAGGCAGAGTGGCTCACACCTGTAATCCTAGCACTTCGGGAGGCTGAAGTGGAAGGAACACTTGGAGACAAGAGTTCAAGACCAGCCTGGGCAAGAGCAAGACCCCATCTCTACCAAAAATAGGAAAATGAGCCAGGCATGGTGGCGTATGCCTGTAGTCTCAGCTACTGAGGAAGCTGAAGCAAGAGGACCGCTTGAGCCCATGAGTTTGAGAGAGTTTGACGTTGCTGAGAGCTGTGATCACAACACTGTACTCCAGCAGGGGTGACAGAGTGAAACTCTGTCTCCAAAACAAAAAAGAACCAATGAGGAGCCTTGCTTAAATTGGGGAACTTAGGAGGCAGTCATATTATGCCCATTTTACAGAAAAGTAAACTGCAGCTCAGAGACACTAAGCACCTTTTATGAGGAACTGAATGACGGAGCTGGGATTTGAATCAAAGTCTTGTCTGGCTCTACAGTCTGCCAGCCATGGCACCACCAATCACTGTCTTACAGGAGAAAATGTGTCTCCTCTCTTTAAGGGGTGCTGTGGGGATTAAGCGTGCAGAAGCTGGCACCTGCTGAGTGTTCAGTACTGCTCTCTACTGGTGCCTCCCAGGGGCACCAGCACGGAGAAAATCCCAGCACTATATGGGATACACCCTCTCCTGAGACCGAGGGAGAAATACTCAGGGGCTTCACGTCCAGACAATAGTGGCGCAGCCTTATCCATGCAGGAGAATCTCAGCTCTGAAACCCTAACAGATGAATGACAGCAGGCTACATAGGAAGAAGAGAGTCTCTCTCACAGCAGGGTCACAGCTGACTTTTGTTTGTTTCTTTTTTCTTTTTGCAATTTTTGGCCGGGGCTGGGTTTGAACCCGCCACCTCCGGTACATGGGGCCGGCACCCTACTCCTTGAGCCACAGGCGCTGCCCTTGTTTGTTTCTTTATATGCAAAATGTCTCTAAAGATCCAGCCCTGTTATCTGTGACTTTTTTTTTTTCTGAGACAGAGTCTTACTCTGTCACCCTGGGTAGTGTGCTATGGCGTCCTAACTCATAGCAACCTAGCAACCTCAAACTCCTGGGTTTGAGTGATCCTCCTGCCTCAGCCTCCTGAGTATCTGGGATTACAGGCACCCGCCACCTTGCCTGGCTAGTTTTTCTCTTTTTTTTTTTTGAGACAGAGTCTCACATAGTCACTCAGTAAAGTGCCATGCCATCATAGCTCACAGCAACCTTAAACTCTTGGGCTCAAGTGATTCTCTTGCCTCAGCCTCTCAAGTGGCTGGGACAACAGGTGCCTGCCACAATGCCCAGCTAGTTTTATTTTATTTTATTTTTTTGCCCAGCTAGTTTTAGAGACAGGTTCTCAGTCTGGCTCAGGATGCTCTCGGACTGGTGAGCTCAGGCAATCCACCTGCCTTGGCCTCCCAGAGTGCTAGGATTAAAGGCATGAGCCACCACACCTGGCCTAGTTTTTCTATTTTTAGTAGAGACGGAGTTTCTCTCTTGTTCAGGCTGGTCTCAAACCCCTGAACTCAGGTGAATCACTCACCTCGGCCTCCCAGAGTGCTAGGATGACAGGTGTGAGCCACCACGCCTAGCCTGACTGTGACCTTTAATACAGAAAGCAGAATAGAAGCTTCTCCAGATACAGATAACTCAGCACTGCAGGCCCCACCCCTGCTCGTCTCCCAGTAGCCTAGTGGTGCCCCTTAGGGGTCCCATCCACTGCGAGGTGACTGTCTGTTAACATCTCTCTCCCCAGCATTGAGGAGGGAGCCTATGTGGTATCCAGAGTTCCCAGTCTATGCGTTCTCATTATACGATGCACGTCACCGCGTGCATGCTGTCACTGCGTTGGAGTCCACCTCCCATCCCTTGGAGGGTGGGAACTAAATCTCACCCATTCTGGGCTCTCTGTTTCCCTGCCTAGCATCTAGCATAGACTGTTTTTGCTCTTTTAAATGCCCAGCTACTGGTGGACTCCTATTCATTCTGCAAAACCCTACATGAATACCCCCTTAGTTCTGAAGCCTCCCTGGCTGCTCCTTCCATCCTCCCTACAACAACAGCAGCAGTGCTCTAAATGGCTGGCATCTACTGACCACTTGCCATGGGCCAGGCACTATGCTGAATACATCTGAGTGTTTTTTCCTTTAATCCTCACACCCCATGAGGTGGGTACCCTTACCTTCTGCATATTATAAGTGAGCCTCAGAGGATAAAGTGACTTGTCCAGGGTCACACAGCCCATAGCGGCAGGGCTGTGTGACTCAGAACCCCTGATTCTCACTGTGGACATTAGCCATTGTTTGTTCCCCCGCCAGCACACAGATGTGAGCATGCCGACCTATCTGTGCACTTGATCTTAGCCAAAAGGCCGAGAAGCGATGCCGACCTATTTGTGAACAGCCCTGTCTTCTCCATGAGCTTTCAAGGTCCTCCAGGGAATCGTGTTCATCTTGTAATGTAGCATCCACCACCTGCCACGCACAGAACAGGAGCTCAACTAAGGTTGTCACGCAGCACCGGCCCTAGGAGGCCTCTAGAAAACTCCACTGACCAGGGAAAGCTGAGTGTGTCATCTCTACCCAGCCTTGCCTTCCTAGCCCAGAGGGGTTGTGCTAATGCCTGGACTTGGCTTTCATTCCTCGAGTTCAGCTGTGGAGCACCGTCCCACCAGTGATATGAGCTGGGTGGTCTGTGATGGGTCCCAGGAGAAGCATCTGTTTATAATTGGCAGCCTCGGAAAGATCCAAGTCCCCAGGCAGGTCTTTGGTAGGCCAGCTCATGTCCCGCAGGCCCCGTTTTGTAACTGGATTGGTGCTGAGCTGGCTTTTCAGACAGAAAGAAAATACCCAACAGGGACCCCAAACCACAGCAGGCTGGGCGGTGGGGTGGGAAGGTCACAATTTAGAGGGTGCTCAGCTCTCCACTCCTAGGTCCTCTGGCAGGAGGATGTTAACAAAAATCCATCCTTGTGGCCAAATGAAGATGAGCAAACAAAATGCAGTCTGTAATGTACCCGCCGTCAAAGTGCGGTGCTGAATAGAAGCGGGTGAGTTTCTGCACCGTCCAGGTTCAAATCTGAATCTCCCCCCTTTCACATCCCTGTCTGTTTCCAGAGATACCCCATGTTTTGAGTAACACAGCCCAGAACATAAGTTCTGGAGCCAGACTGCTGGGGTTCAATTCTTTGATCTGCCACTTAAGAGATACATGAACTTAACCTTCTATGAATTAAGGTTTAAAACATTCACTTTGGGCCACTCACGCCTGTAATCCTAGCACTCTGGGAGGCCAAGGTGGGTGGATTGCCTGAGCTCAGGAGTTTAAGACTAGCCTGAGCAAGAGCAAGACCCCGTCTTTAAAAATAGCCGGGCATTGTGGCAAGCACCTATAGTTCCAGGTACTCGGGAGGCTGAGGCAAGAGAATCGCTTGATCCCAGGAGTTTGAGGTTGCTGTGTGCTATTATGCCATGGCCTCTACCCAGTGAGACTCTTGTCTCAAACAGACAAACAAACAAAAAAACAAACAAAAAATAACAAACACTTTGGAGGGTAGTTGGGAGGATTAAAACAGAGCAGAATAAATGCCACCTGCTATTATTAAATTAGTAGTAGCAGGACAGGAACAGAAATAGATGCCCCTTGCTCAAGGGAGATCCCTCCACCCTACAAAACTGGAGTCCCTGGGGTGACGGTTGCCTGGAAGGCCTTTTAAGGGGATCTATGTCTTGTCTGGCTTAGACATAACCTTGACTTGGGCAGAGCCACAGGATCTATGGATCTCTCGGTCCCTATCCGTATAGACCTAGAAATGGGCTGTCAAAACCGCCCACCTGCAGGGCGAGCTATGGTTCATCAGTTCAGCAAGGAGAGCTTTTCAAGCTGAGCCCTGGGGACCTCCAGGGGTTCTAGTGAGGAGCCTCTGGGGTGGGTGAGGGGCAAGGGGGTTGGTGGACATTGTCCCAGGTCTCTCCGTCCCCTGCCCAGTCACCAGAGCAGCTGCACTTTAGTAAGGCTTATGCAAATCAAAACTACCTTGAGATACCATCTAACGCCAGTAAGATTAGCCCACATGATGAAATCCCAAAACCAGAGATGCTGGCGTGGATGTGGAGAAAAAGGAACACTTTTGCATTGCTGGTGGGAATGCAGGTCATATCTTATAGTTTCCAACCACTTCCTTGGATCAGCGGACAATTCTCTCTAAGGAATTTTTTTTTATTTTATTTGTCCTCCAAAAGAAAATTATGCATTTTGAACATGTAAATCATGACTTTTTGGTTGAACCATTCCAAGAGAAAGTCCCACATCCAATTCTAAAAAAATAATTAATAGTAGGAAAAATATTTTTCAAAAATGTTTCCTATTTTCTTCATTTTTATATTTTCTACTGTACCAATATTTAAATAAGGAATATGGTATGATTTCAAGGCCTGGCCAAAGATTGCTTATCATATTTTTGCTGCATATTCAATAGATTTATATCTACTCTCTCTTCTCCAATGTTCAGGTTTATCCTTCCTTTGAGAGAACTGATGGCAACTACAGATGGACACAGGCTTGATAAAACTTTCATCTTTTTCTCTGCATAGTGATTCAGATCAGGTCTATTGGAGTATTAAAGTACAATCACTGTGCAAAAAATACTCAAAAATATATTTCAGACATATTTTTTAAAAATACATAGTTGTGAGAAAGAAGCTCAGCCTATTTCTGAGTTAAATGTGCTTTCCTCAAAAGGTATCCATATTAATAATTATTTTTGTAATCATGTGGTTTTTTTTTTTTTTTTCAGTTTTTGGCCAGGGCTGGATTTGAACTCACCACCTCTGACATATGGGACTGGCACCCTACTCCTTTGAGGCACAGGCGCCACCCTGTAATCACATCTTGTGATCATTTCTAACTCATAAGGTAATCATCTTCATTTAGTGCACACCTATTAGAAGTATTGAACAGGACTTACTGTTTTCTCAAAAGTAGTCTTTTTAATAAATAAATTTATTAGCATCTTAAGACTATGGGAGTTTATTCTGACTCTTTCAAATAAAAAAATACTAATACTCTATTTCCAAAAAATGCCTATATATTTCTTCAGAAAAAAAGAACATGTTAAAGTATTTTTATACTTTACTCTTTTATGCTCTTAAGAAGAGAAAATTGAAAAAAATCACTTAGTGATTCACATGTCTGTTAGTTCTCCTATCAAGAGACTGTCTTCTGAGAAATCTCTGATTATTATTATCTTATAACAATTTACATTAAAAATTATTCAAGGACATTTAATTATTACTGCTGCTTCTACATTCTCCTAGTTCTTGAGTTTTAAAAGAATTATGGAGATTAAAGTGCAATACACTTTTATTTCATAGCCGAGCTTCAAGGGAGTAAACAAAATAAAGCATAATGTAATATGCGAACCCTGTCATGCTGAGAACCCAAATGTCAATTACTCTAGTGAATGGCTTTAAAGAAGGCAGGACTCCTCCGTCAGAAATTCATCAGACAAGTCCACCAAATCCACCAAAGACTCAAGCTTTTGTAAATGTGTGTGAGTAACTTTAATTGAAGAAAAGTTTATTATTTCTAGGGGCTTTTAGGATACTACCTGATGATACCTTATAACTAAAGGACAGACTTCCAGGGATACTTTTCTCGAAATCTAAGAAGCACATTATGAATAGGTTAACATATCTGAAATTCGTAAGTATGTATGTGAAGAGATTTACAATTACATTAGCCATTTCAGCCTGCTGATTTTTTTTCCTTTACCATGCAGAAATATTTTAATTTGATGTAGTCCCATTTATTTATTTTTGGTTCCCCCCCCCCTTTTTTTCTGTGATTTTGACTCAAATCTAAAAATAAACTCCTAGTTATATCAATGACAAGGAGTTCTTCCTCTATATTTTTTCCTAGGAGTTTTAGGATGTTAGGTCTTACATTTTAGCTTTTAATCCATTTTAGTTTAGTTTAGTAGAAGTTGTAAGATAAAAGTCCATTTTTTTGAAATTGTGGTTATATAATCTTTCCAGTAGTATTTGTTGAAGAACGCTTCCTTTCCCCATTCTGCATCCTTGGCAAGTTTGTAAAAAATTAGTTGACCATATATGTGTGGGTTTATTTCTAGGCTTTTTATTCTGTTCCATTGGCCTGTATATTTGTTCTTATGCTAGTACCATGTCATTTGTTACTATAGCTTTGTAATATAGTTTGAAATCAAGAAGTTTGATGCTTTCAGCTTTGTTCTTCTTTCTCAAGTAGAGAAGGGACAATGATTTTCTTCTTCAGATACAAACTTACTGTTAATCAAAAATTGATTAATTTATGTATATAAAATTAGCAAATATTGATCACTTATTATATGTCAAGTATAAATTTAACTGGAGACCATACATCTGTTCATGGAGTTTACATTTTCACTATGTCACAGAAAAAACAAGTAATTTTGTCGCAATAAAAATGGCATACAGTAGTTAGTGCTGTAAAGCAAAGAAAAATACCTGGGAGATAGAGAAGGAGAAAAGGAAAGGGAAATTTAGGAGAAATTTCTTCTACTCTTCTATATTTCTTCCCTTATATGTTATCTTTTTTCTATTGTCTTTATAAAAGTCTAATTAAATAGATACTCTATTCTAATTAACCCCCAGTTATCTCAGCATTTGGTCTAAATTTCCAAAGCTGTATCACTGCACATTAAATTTTAGAAAATTTCTTAACATTTTCAGCCAATTCTTCTTTTATTAGTATTTGATAGTCATATTTTTAATTATTAAGATTTTTTAAATTTGTGTTTGCTCCTTTTTCACTGCAGCCTATTCTTGTTCAATGACTGTAATGCCTCATTTATTTTTCTGAGAACATTATTTTTTAATTATTGTTTCTTCACTATCAATTGTTTCCTTTGTTGATTTTGATCCTTACATTTCCAAAGTAATCTTGGCTGTTTATTCATATTTACATGCAACATATTATGTTGATTTATACAATTAATTCTTGATGTAGGTAGGATAATGGCTTTTGAAATATGCCCATGCACTAATCCACAGAACATTGAAGGGAAGTTAAAGCAACATGGAATTAAGATTGCCAAACAGCTGAATTTAAAGTAGGGAGATCACCCTGGATTGTCTAGTAGGTTCAATGTAATTACAATTACATTAATCTTTAAATGTAGAAGAGGGAGAAAGAAAATTGTATTAGAGTAATGCAACGTAAGAAAGACTTGCCTTGCTATTGCTGATTTTCAAGATGGAAGAAAGCTGTAACCTAAGAAAAGTAGATAATGTCTAGAATTGGCAAAAAACAAGCAAACAAATGAAACAATGAGGGAACTAATTCTCTAGGGCCTCCAGACAGAATACATGACAGAATTGTATGTTATGGACATACAATTTTGTGTTTAGTCCACTGAGACTCATTTTGGACGTCTGAGTTCTAGAATTGTATGATAATAATAAATTTGCTGTGTTAAACCACCAAGTTGTGGTAAGTGGGTGCAGAAACAATAGAAATCTGCTACAACTCTCTAGTTGGTTTTCTCTAATGATTTTTCTACTGATCTATAATTTTTTGTGTGTGTAGTATTAATTTTTAACATTAAAGTTAAAAAGTAAAACTTCAAAGTTTTATAGTTGAAGCCATTGTAACTTGAGGATGAGCAGGGCTGACTTTAGGTAGACTAAAATATGAATGATTTTGTTCTCAGAAGCTCAAATCAATATTAGAAACTGTTATCCTGATCCAAGTAGTTCACTCAATTTTTAGAGCATATTGCTAATTTTAAACTGAGGATAAATGCTGCTCTTGCAATTATATGCATGAAAATAGAGCAGTAAAAGGCCATTTGGTACACATATTCTATAGTTAATTGATTGCAGATATTAGTAGCACCCTTTGTTTCATCTTTTCAATGGTTTTTATTTTCAGAAGACACTGAAATTTCTGATATTCTGGTGTTCCATCTTCCAATCCATATCATTAAGGTATCACTCTTGTTTGCATATTTTAACTATCAATTAATGGGATATTGAGAAATAATTTAAAATCAAATGTCAAGTCATCCAACTTCAACAGGAAAGCAAACTTAGTTCTTATATTCTTCTTTTTCCCTAGAAGTGACCACCTCTAGAATGCAAACTAAGAATTGGTTGAAGAGATCAAGATTTGGCACAGCCTTTTAGACTAGATAATACAATGTCCAGAAAATAAGATGAAGTACTTTTTCCATGCTCATTGATCTAGAGAAACTGCTTTTTGTTAGAGACTATTAGAATCATAGAAACCATTATATGAGAGTAATCGAGAAAGTTGGGTTTTTGTTTACCTCACCTTCAAAAACTGTTAGATTGATGCTATCACAATCTATCTTTGGATAGATTTCATTCCATGTGCAATGGAAGCAATGATCCTTTAAAAGCATTACCAGATTTTTTCCTTTACCATACTACTAAAATCTGATCATTAATTTGTCAATGTAATTTGCAAATATCACTACAGGCATCCCTAAAAAAAATCAGTAAAACCTTATTCTCAACATATCCCCTAATAGCTGAGTCTAACCCTGCACCTGTGAATAATATATTTTACTTCTAAATGATGGAAGGTTGGACTATTTCTGTTAAAAGTAGGACTATTCTAGCAGAACTAGTCCAGATTTTATGTACTCAAATAAAATATTATTTAGACTGGTTAACAATTGCACAAACACTATTTAGATTTTAAAAAACTCTTCTATTTATCACATTTTCACTCATTTTTGTGGACTCTGAGTAAAATATATGTGTTCCTGAGAGTATTTTCTCTCAAAGGCAAGCTTATCTCCCAGAAGGTGATAATGTCAAATTCTAGAATGATTTCATTCATGTGCTAATAATAAAAACCAAGAATACCTAGAAATACATCCTATATGCCTCAATTGTACTTGGAAAAAGATATTTATTTCAGCCAATCAAATGAGTACTAATAATTATCACCAAACAATATTTACCCTTAAAATAAACCAGCACATTCAGCCAATTCAAACATTTATAGAGCCAAATTTTTGATTTTCAAACATGTAAAACATGACAGATTAAGTATGCCTGCCTATCAGAGATCAGCCTGAAATGTCAGAACAATACTTAAGAGATGCATCTTACATCGTGGGAATGCACTGATGTTCAACCCAGTTAATAAAATAACAGATATGCTAATTCCCATTCAAAAATGGCTTTACTAATTAGTCTCAAGTCAAAACACTTTAAATGTAAAAATGTATGTGCATCATTCCTACAAAGATTTTGCAGATAAAGATTATTTTCTAATGACTCTAACATATGGTGAAGATACAATCAATATGCTAGAACCTGACTTTTGGAACAGTGAAGAGTGAGAGTTCATTGCATACATAATAACTTTAATTTTTAAAAGAATACTAATTAAGTACAAATCTAATGAAGGGTAACTGATTGGAAGCAACAGAAAAAGATATCAGGGTAGTTTGTAATTTTAGAGCATAACAGCTTGGTAAAAGTTTCTCAAATTACATTTTATTATTTTTTTTTCTTTTTGGCTTTTAAAATTAAAGGATTTCTACTTCTTATTTGAAACAAATCTCTGTGTTACCTACCTATTTGACACAGTAAACATTGTGACTCCTTTGGAGTTAGAAATTTAGCCTTTTAAGAGTCAACGTTGTTAAAACATCCATACTACCCAAAGCAATCTACAAATTCAATGCAACCCCCACCAAAGCACCAATGTCATACTTTGAAAAGCTTTTTTAAAAAAATAGTACTTGGTTTCAATATAAAACCGGAAAAAAACGTGAATAGCCAATACAATTTTAAGAAATAGAAGCAAATCTGTAGACATCATGTTACCACACTTTAGGTCTACAAGTATATAGTGATCACAACATGGTAGTGGTACAAAAACAGAGACACAGCCTACAGGAAAGAAAAATGCAAGTATAGTCTAGTGAGAGGGAGGAAGAGGAGGGAGAAGGGAAGAAGGAGGAGGGAGAGTGACTGGCGGGATCTCACCTACTGTGCACAATGTGAGGGTGTTCAGCACGCCTCCAGAGTGAAGGACTCAACTACAACTTCAACTTTACTTTAGACATAAAGACAAAGTAACCTAAACGTTTGTACCCTCATATCAATCTAAAATTTAAGAAAAAAAAAGTATCATTTTTTTGTCTTTCCCTGACAGATACAGATACTAGAATCACATGCCTTACTTTTGGAAGTAGAGGAATAAACTAAAGGATAGATTCAAGAATGGATGCAAGAAGGCATCAATAACTTGTGATATTGTGATAGAGATTAAATATAACTTACTCAAAATACTTGGGATCAGATATGTTGCAGAGGTTTTTTTGTTTGTTCTTTGCTTGTTTTCTTTTCTTTTCTTTTTTTTTTTTTTTAGAGTATTTGTATACACATGATGAGGTGTCTTGGGGATGGGACTCAAATTTAAACATGATAATTACTTATGTATTACATAGACCTTGTATGCATGTAAAGACTGAGTGTCATTTTATATAATATTTTTAATCCTTTTGTGCATGAAATAGAGTTTGGGTATACTGGACCACCGGAAAAGAAAAGTATTACTATCTTAGCCACATAGGTGGGACTATCTCAGCCACACAGGTGGGCAGTCTGCAGTTGTTTGAAATCATTATTACTGACTCTGAATTTATATGCTACCTACAAGCAATCGTTTTCTTACATTTATTTATACTTGAGTATTTAATAATAAAAACTATGGCATACCATCAATACAGTAAATAATACAGTGTTCAGGTAGTTAAACAGCATAACAGAATCACTACAAACCCTGTAGTGTTAAACATCAGCAATAATAAACAAAGAAAGAGACTAGAACATGGTAGTCTCTACCTACCCATGTTGTGTTTTGACTAGGACATTACCATAAAGTACATTTTATTTTTATAATTGGGTAGAATATCAGAAACAGCTGAAGGACAAGAAAGTGGGTCCTGTAGGGATGAGGAGGTCTTCTGTTAGATGGTTTTTTAAAGAGGTTCTTCTAGAGCCTTATTAACAGTGGAGTTCATCGTAGAAGTCTCTCTTTGACTTTATAACCAGGCATGATTTCTTATTCTGTTGTTCTGTTACAACTGCATTGCTGCTGTAGTCCCTCCACAAGGCCATCACATATCTCTATAGTGTCATCTATAAGCATGTTTTTCTGCATTATTGACAATATCATTTTCACCCTTGTTATCATAATCACTTTGATTAAAAATAAGTTTGGCTGTTACTCCATCAGTCAACAAATGAACAACTGGAACCTCATTATCGGTGTTAAAAAAACATCCATATGCACTTTCTCTAGCTTCCTCATGGACTCTGAAGGTATGTTTTTTGCATACACAAAGAAGTCAGGAGTCATATTTTCCTTACTTGATACATGGATTCTTTCAAAGCCACCACTTTGGTCCATCATCATCCCTGGACATGGTCCCAGGCCAGAGGTTGTGTGAGGCATGCACCACTGTAACTTTAAGCCTTGTTTTCTAAGCAATAGCAGCAATATATATGGCATCCTTTATGCTAAAGTCTTTGAAAAGTTTTCATACCATGCCTCTTTTCACTGCTACTGGAATGCTGTTCAAGAAAGTGTTTCTATGTTTATTTCTACTTGATATAAGGATATCCTGGTCACATGACTGAATTAATAGACATAATTAGGAAAAATTACATGGCATAAAAATTATTTTTTATAAGGATTTCTGCTGGAAGATGAACAGAATAGTTGTCAAAGAATGACAACATCTTCAGTTGTTTTCCAGCCTAGCTTCTCTGCAATGAGCTCGAACTGCTGGCCCCAAATTTTGGTATTAATACTCAGAAAAGATGTTCCTGCTGATGATCCATTAATTTTGTTATTGCAACAATGGACTGGTAAGATACCCAGTCCTTGAAATGGTAAAGATGCATACTTTTTTTGTCTGTCACAGAGAGTTTACCTTTTGTGTGCCTGCTGCACGACCACATCCCAGAACAATTGGTTTGCCCTTGGCACCCTTAATTCCTTTGGGTTCTGTCTCATCAGCTATAGTCAGTGTCTTTCTCAGGAAAAATATACCAAAACAGTGATCTGCATTGTAGACCTGTTCACGTGTCAAATTTTTATCAGCCCTGACCTTGGAAAACTTGTCAATGACATTTATCCACTCTTTTATAATCAGCAGATGTTTTACGCATATATATTTTTAAAAATTCGTGTTATATCTTTTCTTAAATTTCAGCCAGCCATGTATTAGATATTCAGTTCCCCTAAATTTTTATTTCATCACCGAGGAATCTTTGTTTTATTGTTAGCACACTACTAGCTGGCATGTGTTCCCTGCAATGCTTTAAATACATAACTAAGAACTTCATTTTTAGTTTTATGAAGTATTTTCTACTTTTTATTAATTTCCAATCATCACTTGCAAAACAAAACCACAACAGTTTCTCAATTATTTATTTCTATTTAAAAATATTATTGGGTGCATAATATGCGTACCCTATAATATTGTGGTTTTGGTTATGTGGATAGTGTTTGTAATGCTTGAGTCAGGGCTATAAGAGGGCCATTGTCCATGGAGTGTTCATTGTATCTGAAAGGTAAGCTTTCACCCATCTCCTCCTTCCTTCTCCCTTCTACTTGATTTCCACTGAGTTTTGTTCCCTCTGTGCACACACGTGCCCATGGATTAGTTCCAATTGAACAATGAGTACCTAGGTTTTTATTTCTCCATTTATTAGATACTTCACTTAGGATAATGGTCTCTAGTTCCATCAAAATTGTTGCAAAAGTTATTAATTTATCCTTTGTTGTGGCTGAGTAGTACTCCATGGTATATATATATAACATGATACTGTTAATCCACACATGGATTGATGAGCACCTGAGTAGACTCCACAACTTGGCAATTGTAAATTATACTGCCAGAACCATTTGAATGAAGTGGTCTTTTTGGAAAAAAAAAAAAAAAAAAAGATTTATTTTCCTTTGGGTAATTTCCCAGTAGGAAGATTGTTGAGTGAATTGGTGGGTCTACTTTTAGTTCTATAAGGAACCTCTATACTGTTTTCCATAGAAGTTGTACTAATTTGCAGTACCACCAACAGAGTATAAGTGTTCCTCTCCCTCTGCATCCATGCCAGCATCTATCATTTTTGAACTTTTAACAAAAGCCATTCTAACTGGGGTAAGGTGATATCTCATTGTGATTTTTATTTGCAGTTCCCTGATGATTGGTGACATTGAACATTTTTTCATAAATTTATTGACCATTCGTTTATCTTCTTTTGAAAATCTTCTGTTTATGTTTTTTGCCCACTTTTAAATGGGGTTGTTTATTTTTTATTGCTGATATGCTGATTGGTTGTAGAGTCTGGTTATTAGCCCTTTATCAGAGGTATAGTTTGTGAATATTTTCTCCCATTCTGCATGATGTTTAGTCACTATGGTGATTATTTTATTATTTGTGCAGAAAGTTTTTAATTTAATCTTGTCCCTCTTATTTATTTTTGTTGTTGCTCTAATTGCCAACGGGGTGTCAGTCATAAATTCTTGCCTAGGCTGATATCTAGAAGAGTTTTTCCCATATTTTCCTCTACAAATTTTTATGGTTTCATGACTTACATCAAAATACATTATCCATCTTGAACTTATTTTTGTGAGTGTTGAGAAGTAGGGATTCTGTTTCATTCTCCTGCATGTGGCTAGCCAATACTTTTCAGTACCATTTATTGAATGTAACCTCTTTTCCACAAGATGTATTATTGTCTAATTTGTCAGAGATCAGTTGGTGGTCTATGGGTGGTTTGTATCTGGTTTTCTGCCCTGTTCCATTGGTTTATGTCTCATTTTTGTGCCAATACCATGCGTTTTTGGTTACTATTGTCTTGCAGTATAGTCTGAAGTCTGGTAATATGATACTTCCATATTTGTTCTTTTTGCTTAAGATTGCTTTGACTATGTTGGAATTTTTCTGGTTTCAAACAAAGCAAAAACATATTTTTTCTAGATCTGTGAAATGTGACATTGGTGTATTGATGATGATTGTTTTGAACTTGTAAATCACTTTGAATAGTATGGACATTTTAATAATATTGACTCTGCTGATTCATGAGCATAACATGCATTTCCATTAGTTTGTGTTGCCTGTGATTTTTTTCCTCAGTGCTTTGTTCTTCTGTTTGTAGAAATATTTCACCTCTTTAGTGTAGTATATTTATAGGTATTTTATTTTCTTTGTAGCTATTAGGAATGGTTTCAAGTCTTTGATTTGACTCTCACCTTGACCATTATTGGTATGTAGAAATGGTACTGATTTATGTACATTGATTTTAACCTAAGAGTACTACATTTACTTATTAATTCCAAGACTCTCTGCATGGAGTCTTTAGGATTTTCTAGATGTAATGTCATATTGTCAGGAAAATGTAATATTTTGATGGCCTTTTTTCCAATTTATATACCTTTTATTTTTTACTCTTGTTTGATTGCTCCACCTAGGACTTCCAGCCCTATGTTGAATAGAAGTGGTAACAATGGGCAGACTTGTTTTTTTTCCAGTTCTTAGGGGAATCCTTTTGACTTTTCCCCATTCATTATGAAGTTGGCTGTTGTTTGTCATATACGTATGGTTTTTATAATTTTATGATATGATTAGGTTTGGTGGCCTATACCTAACCAACCTTTTGTAGGCTGAGGGGGGAGGATTGCTTGAGGCCTGGAGTTTGGAACCCTTTCTTGATAAAAACCCTCAACAAATAGGCATAAAAGGAAAATATCTCAAAGCTTCAAACAACAGTTTATCTTTTTTTTGTTGTTTGTTTCTCTAGGTCATTTACAGTAGTCATTCTAGCATCATACTCCTCTGTAAGCCTTTTCACACACTGTCGTCCAGTTTTTCCTAAAGTTTGACTTGGTGTGGTATAAATAACATTTTTTTACCTTTTTCTTATTATCCATAGGAGTATCTTTGAGGCTTTTTGACCTTTTAAACAATATCTCCCTATCACAAAGCAGAGAATAAGCAAACACACAAACAAAAGCACAACACATTGCAAGTACACATGGTGACCCCATATGCACATCACAGGGAATCTGTCATTGGCACATCCAGGAGACATCATAACAATTTATTACCCTTTGTGGGGGTCTTACATGAAGAACCTGGCCAGGCACCAAAAAGATATATCACAGCTGAAGGGACTGTTTGTTGTGTCCCTGCATTTTGACAGCAACTACTTACATGAGGTCGGGTGTAGAATATTTCACTTGTGGCATCCTGATGGTATTCAAAAAGTTTTAAATTTGAAAGCTTTTCAGATTTTGGATTTTGGGATGGTCAGCCTGTATAGTAAGGAATATGTATTTTGTCTTTGTCCCACGTTCCTGGCATGGGACTTCTAAAACGCTTATTTTTAACACTTAATAACACTTAAAAACACTTAATTTTCTGAGTGATAGGTTTGCTAAGACCAGCTGTTGTTATAGTATTTGGCTTTATCCCCAAGTTCCTGAGATAAGAACCTCTGTGACCCTTGGAATCTCCAGCAAGATAATTAAGTCTTTCATGTGTGAGAATGAGATACCTAGTGGGTCAGGGCCCATAGACAGCTTCAGTATGGAGGCTTGTCATCAGAAAGACCAAGCCATGTTTAGATGATTGGAACGTCCAGCTCTACTCCTGACCTATAGGGAGGACCTAGAAAAGTAACCAATGAGTAACAATTTAATTGACTATGCCTACATAACACAACCTTAATAACCCACTTAAATGATTGGGTGCAGAGAATTTCTGTCTAATGAGTGCCCAGAGCAGGCATGGAAACTCTCTTGACCCTTTATACTTTCTCCTGAACATCTTTTCCATTTGTTTGCTCCTGTGTCATATTTTTTTATTACTGGTTTGTAAACCAGTAAAAATAAAGTGGCTCCCTAAATTCTGTGAACCGTTCTGGCAAATTATCAAACCTGAGGTAGGGGTTGTGGGAAGCCTTCATTTATAGCCAGTCAGATAGAAGTATGTGAGTAGGATAGGGCTTGTGACTCGCATCAGAATCGGGAGCAGTTTTGCGGGACTAAGCTCTTTCAAATTGTGAGATCTACTTCTAACATCAGAAGGTTAGCGCCAGAGTTTAACTGAGTTACAAGACAACCGGTTAGTATCTGGAGAGTTAGAGACTGGTTTGACATAAGGAAAAATCCCCCACACCAAGCTTATACATCATAATATGATTAATCCGTTGCAAAATTCTTTTAATCTAAATGCCTGTTTTAGAAGCTGCCTACCATGCAGATACAAATACCACTTTTCTCTCTTTCAAAATTACTGTTATGGACTCATCTTTCAGAGTTACACTCCCATTGAGCTTTCCTTTACTTCTGCATACGTGGATGCTTATGTGTATTTATTCATGTTATTCATCCATTCCTGTATATCAAGCTCAGAGATGAAAGTTAAACAAGGAGGAAGGGGACTCAGTTTCAGTCTTAGAGAAAACACCTAGATAGGTGTCTTAAATAAAAATTAAATAAAAATTTTACACGAGAAATAGTTTGCAAAGGTTTTGTAAGCGGAGTTCTCGGTTTGGCAGTTTGCCTTTCATCTGAGCTAATACAGAAGTCCTGATGGAGGCCTCCAATTGGTCTGTCAACCACCAGATATGTAAATATTTGTTGTTAACACTGATGTTAACAGTGACAACAAAAATATATACACAGTTCTTGTTCCAATTTGCTTACCAGTAGTCTTGAACATTTAGTTGAGTATGGGATGATGTATATTTATCATCCCTTTCAAGTCATGCCCTAGTCAATAGCAGTGTGATTTGCAATAGTTAAAAAGTGGATCAAATGTCCACCAATGGATGAATAGAAAAGCAAATTTTGGCATAAATTACATACAAATACATGCTACAACATAGAAGGAACTTGAGATACTATTTTAACTAAGAGAAACCATACAAATATTGTATGATTTCATTTATAGGAAGTATCCAGAATAGGGTCTTAATCTAAACCACCTGACTTATAAACAACAGAAATTCACATCTCACTGTTTTGGAGGCTGAAATGTCCAAGCTCATGGTGTTGGTAAATTTGGAATCTGAGAGAGTCCATTTCTTGGTTCATAGATGATGGCTTCTTGCTCTGTTCTCACAGGATGGAAAAGAGAAGATAAATCTCTGTGGTCACTTGTATAAGGGCATTAATTGCTGTCCAGAAAGTTTCACCTTCATGATCCCATTATCTCCCAAATGCCCAATGTCCTAATACCAGCATCTGGGGTTTTAGGATTTCAACATATGAATTTTGGGGGTACACAGGAGTAGTGATAGTATAGCAGAAAGCTATATCCGTAGAGATGGAAAGAAGATTGATGGTCGCCAGGGGATGGTGGAATGTGAAGTAGTAGCTTAATAGGTACTACGTTTTACTTTGCAATAAATAACAATCTTTTGGAATTAGGTAGAGGTAGTTGTCACATAACATCGTGAATTTGCAAATGCCACAGACGGTACACTTGAAATGATTAATTTTATTTTATATAAATTTCACCTAAAGTTCTAAAAATTAAGAAGAAAGACATGTAAAGCATACCAAAGCAAGTGATTTCTTTTTCATTTTTTTCTGTTTCTTTTGTTGTTGTTGTTGTTGTTGTTGTTGTTGAGACAGAGTTCTATCCTATGCCCTGACCAGAGCACAGTGGCATTGTGTAGCTCACTACAACCTCAAACTCCAGCTGTGGGCAACCTGCTGCCTCAGCCTGTGAAGCTGCTGGGATTACACAGGCACTTGCCATGGTGCCCAGCTTGGTTTTTCCATTTTTTTCATGAGTGGGAGTCTCACTTTTGCTCAGGCAATCCTCAAACTCCTTAGCTAAAGCAATCCTCCCACCTCAGCCTCCCTCAGTGCTGGGTTTATAAGCATGAGCCACCATGCTCCGCATGATTTCTTTTTCAAAGTTTCTGATTTTCAAAAGATAGCCTGAAACAGCAATCTATGACTTGTACATTAGTTCTCCTTTCCTTCAAGTAGAAGACCTGCAACTTTCTCATCTTCTAACTTAGGGATGTTGAGCATATCTTGGTCCAAATTAGAATACTTTTTCTAATTAGTTCTGGGCTTTTATTTTTCTTATCAAATGTTCAGCTGGGTGTCCCCAGTCCCTAACCCCCAGTCTCTAACTTCACTTCAACTATTATTGTTCATGAAATTCAACTTATTTTTATATAACACAATAATTATTTTATATACATTCATCTGACTTTTTAAAAATTTCAGATTGATATAAGGGTATACAAAATTAGGGTACATTGTTTTCATTTGTTAGCTGATATCTACGTTGTAGTTGAGTCCTCCACGCAAGAGGTGTGCCATCTACCCCTACATTGTCCACGTTAGGTGATAGCACATCAAACTCCCTCCTTCCACCCCCATTCCTCCTCCTCCCTTATTTGATTGTGGTTGTGTTTTTCTCTCGTGTGAGCATGTAGTTGTTCATCCACTAGTTTATATAAAAAATATGTTAATAAATGTCATAAGATCTAGGCAAAAATCTAGTGGAAGAGCTTTTCAGATAGGCAGAAGAAAAAAGCAAAGTGTTCTGAAGGAGGCATGAGCCTGGTAACTTCTAGGAATTGAAAGAGGGGCCAGAGTGACTTCATGTTAGTGAAAAGGGGGGAAAAATAATGATAGAAGACAAGAGTGAAGAATAAACAGAAGCTGGATCTTAAACTATGCTTAAAGGGAGACTTTAATTGAAGTGTTAATCTTTACAGGAAAACTGGGTGCAGGGATGTGGATTAATTACTAAACCTTATAATTATTGTGTGCCCTCTAGGCTTTATAGAAAGAAATGAAATGAGGCAAGGGATAAGACATTTTAAATACCTGCCATGCATGTGCGAAAACAGAGTTGCAGCTCCGATTAGCCCTCAGTAAATACTTTAGAAGGGGAGCAATATGAACTGATTTATATTATTGGTGATTTTCTTCTTCCTTCAGATGACTTTCTTTTATTGTACTCTAGTTTGGGGGAATCTCATATAATCTCTTAAATTTTTCATCGAAGTTTTCATGCTGCAGTTCAGCAAATCTCTCCAGCAACAGGCTTGTGATTGCTGTTGCTTCATTCAAAGACACATTTCAGAGAATGAAAGGCAGTTCATTTAAGACAGCAGCTGTTAAGTTTTGCACTAGTTAAAAGGGCTACTTTCGCAGAGTGGGTGCTCTTATCAGAAAGCTCAAGTCCTCTGTTTTCAGCCAGTACTAGGAAATGGTTATTAGATGTAGGATCATTCTTATCACTTGTCCACTGCACATTTTACTCTCAAGCCACTTCACCTCCCCCTCCCCACCAAAATGAAAGAAGAAGAAAAAATCCATTTCAGTCATGCACAAGTAAACACCAAAATATTCGGTACAAGGGATCTCTGTTATGACCCAGGAAAGATAGCTTTTAGGGATAAATTAGTCCCACCGAAGCTACAACCCTGATTTGAGGCCACTAGATCATTTCTCTAGAACTTAGGAGGAAAATGTATTTATATTTAAAAATAGAATATTATGGTGTGTTTTCAAAGTGGATTTTAAAGAGGCTGTGTGGGTGACTATCTTGACAGTATGTTACTGATAAGATATTGTCAGTTTGAGGCTTTCACACAGGCAGAATTCTTATTTCTGAGTATTTGTAATGGAGGAAATCATACACCATTTGCAGGATTTCACTTTTAGTCATTACTTTCCTAAAAAACATACCTCTTGACTATTTTTTATTTTAAAATAGTTCAAATAAGTCATAGAGTTAAGAGTTAATCCTGGTTTCCCTTTCACATTTGTGCCCTGCTGGTCCTACCACACTCTGGAATGGTAACGACTAGTTACAGTTTGATGGTTTTTCCGAGACCGTTCCATTTACACTGACATGAGCATTTCAAAAGACATACACCCCAACAAACACCCACATGTGCACACCTACACATGTATGTTGTTTAAAATATCAATTAAAATATTTATTTTTAAATAAGAATTGGAACGGCTGTCTGCCTTATTTAAAAAGCATACTCTGCAGATCTGTCTGCGACAATTAATATCAAACTAGCTTATTCTTTTAAAGTTTTGCATGAATTTTCAGGTGTGGCTATCCCACAGTTTAATTTGCTAAGTGAATAATCTTCTATCGATATGGATAAAAACTGTTCTAAATTTTTCTTCTGAAAATTTGTCATCTGTCTTGCTTTTACATGATTTCCCCCTAAATAAAATCTAAGAGATGGAATCCAAACTTCTCCCTTGAAACATACCTTACGATTTTACTCTATAAATTCAACAATAGAAAACGATTCTATAACTCATACGAATTTCAAATAACAAATCCAAAAACATACACCACTCACTATTCCATGTAAAAGTTCTGTAGGAATTCAGTATTTCTTTTACTTTGTTTTTCATACCTATCTTTAAAAATACATTTTACTTATGTTTTATGACTATAACATAGGCTAAAAATGGTGTGTACCAATCTGTTACATGAGGAATTAGTTTGCATTTTTTTTTTTTTATTCCCAGGTGATGGGATATACTAGGCAATTCAATATCATGAGAGACAATTTTGTTCAATTTAGCAACAAGTGGAAAGATTATATTCTTTAAATATTTGCTAGATGCTAGATGCTAGGTCAGTGTGATAACAACATGTAAAAACAATTCAATATGAAAGTAAAAGGGTAAATCCTCTACTGCCATGAGAAGAGAAAGCACACACAATGCATTATCCCAGGCACCAGAAGTGTAATCTGAGGAATTTCATCTGCAAATATGTGACAGATTTTCTAGTTTTTATAACACTGAATATAAGACATACATTCAGATTATTAAAAGATACATTACAGAAAAATATATGATAAGAGGCAGATACCTTCTTTCTTTCCTCTCCGCAGTTTCTGTGTACCCACAATAGTCACCAATGAGTGAAAAGTGTTGTTTATTCTTTGAGAAAAAAATATATAGTAATATATAAAATACATTAGCTCATACACAAAAAAATTATAAAAAGAAGCATGAATATGTGCATATATGTACAGTGTCCTTTCATTGACATCACACATTTTTACAGAGTAAGTTTAAAATTCTTTAGTGTATTATCTTAGAATTTCTTCAGTAAGAGTAGATATGAGGAGGTGCCTGTAGCTCAGTGGGTAGCGTGTCAGCCACATCGAACATGGCCCAGGCCTGCTAAACAACAGTGACACCTGCAACCAAAAATAGCCAAGCCTTGTGGTGGGCACCTGTAGTCCCAGCTACTTGGGAGTCTGAGGCAAGAGAATTGCTTAAACCCAAGAGTTGGAGGCTGCTATAAGCTATGATGTCACAGCAGGCTACTGAGGGCGACATAGTGAGACTCTGTCTCAAAAAAAAATAAATTCTCTTTTAAAATATTTCCTTTTATTGAAAAATAATTAAGATAAATTTCAAAGATTTTAAGAGAACATAACCAACTTTTTACGTGTGTATTTACCCATGTACATATGTAGTTGCCCATGGAACTACAAATAAGATTTTCCATACCAGTGGAGATTGCCGTCTAACCCAGAGCAGACAAATATCCCCTCACAATTAGTCACACATTCAACTCCCATGCCGGTAGATTGGTTTTGCCTTATTTGAACCCCCTGGGTATAGTATCACCCAACATGTATCTTTTCATGGCTAGCATCTTTTGCTGGTGCTTTTTGTAGAATTAACCCATGAGGTGCTTTTTGTTCAATTTCCTTACTTTTTGCTACTCCAGCCCAGGGAAAGTGATGGGCCAGGGAGGGACCAGGTGGCTGCATGGATAAAGGAGGAGGAGAGACACACCAGAAGGGGAGAAGCAAAGTAGAGATGGGGTCTCACTCTTGCTCAAGCTGTGCTCTAACTCCTGAGCTCAAACCCTCTTGCTCAAGCTGTGCTCTAACTCCTGAGCTCAAACCCTCTTGCTCAAGCTGTGCTCTAACTCCTGAGCTCAAACCCTCTTGCT
>CAUYRH010127702.1:0-11387 GCA_963574655.1 Perodicticus potto | reverse complement strand
AGAGAAGCTCTCTCCGTTCCTCTCCTGGTCTTTCCCCGTCTCCTCCTCTAGGCCTCTAGCCTCAGGGTATATATAGGTGTATGGATTCCTTGGCCAGGAAACGAATGAATGCAGTCCCTTCCGCCGGGGGGAAGGTGAATGAGTGTAATGCATGTTTCTTTTAATCCAATTCTAGCCGATTACAGATCAGATTTTGAGGTCCTCAATGACAGGAAGCACTTCTCCTATTTTGTTGGGGAAAAATAACAAAATATCAGGAAGGAAGGCTGATGGATAAAGTGACCTAGGGGCAGAGGGGCTCTGTGTCTGATCACACCAGGCCGGAAACAGGGAAATTTCCTAATAGAAGAAACACAGGGAAAGAGGCTGCCATATTTTCTGGATTAATTGTGGGGTTGTTGTTGTTGTTGGTTTGTTTTGTACTTGGCAGACTGGGAGTCCTATTCTCCTGCCAGAGTATCAAACTGAGGTCCACGCATTTTTCTTTTCCTTCTTTATTTTAATATTATATAAGCGATCTGAATAATTCTTCTGAATCAAATCCATGCCTTCCATATGGTGAGAGGAGCTCTTTCTCCAGCGTCAGTGTGACCAGTTCCGTATGCTCAGTACATGCACTGGCCACAGTGGACGCTTTCTTTTCTCTCTAACCTCTGCATTCTGCATGTGTTGACAATTTGGAAATGGAACACATTTCTCAGTTCCTTCCCCAGTGCGTGTTTGTGCGTGCACACACTCACGCGTGCACGCTTTTAGATCTGGCTAATTCCATCTCATCCTTCAAATCTCTGCTCAGATGTCATTTTCTCCAGGAAACCTCCCATGCTCTTTCCCACATGAGTAGGAGAAGCACCCCTGTGCTCTCACTCCCCTCCCCTGTTTAGTCTTGTAAGAGAAGATTTAGGATACTGCATGAAATTCTTTTGTTTTTTTTTACCAGCTAAATCTCTCTGGGGCAGGGACCGTGTTTTACCCTTTTGCCTGTCTCCATCCATACCACAGGGCACATTCCTCGCGGGAGTCCCATAACCGTTTGTTGAATGAATGAATGATGTCATTGGCAGGAGTGGTGGGCTGTGGCTATGAGGCAATCTCCCTGAGGACATCACCTCAGGGCTGTGTTCCAGATGGAATCTGAGAACTGGAGGTGCCACCTCCCTCCAGCTCTGCCCCCACTTCCTTTGATCTTCTGTTTTCTTCATAAAATGGATTTTGAACACCTGCTCCATGTCAAGCGTTGTGCAGGGTCTTGGGGACAGAGCAGACGGCAGTGCTTTAACTTCATAGAACTTAAAATGCAGGGGCCTCATTTTGAAGGTTGGTTTTATTCATTACTGTATGGCCAGTGTCTATCACTACTTTGGCATTCAAGAAATATGTTCAAGGGGAAAAAAAGGAGATGATGTCAGGGCACACACATAGCAGAGTGGGTATATACAGAAAAAAGGGAAAAATGTTTTTTTGCTTAGATAAAGGGTCAGGATTTCTTAGAGAGAGAGATAGGGCATGTCTGGGGACACAGGTGTAAAGCCAGTGGGGTCATTGTGGTTGTGCTGCTGGTTCTACTGAGATTCCAATCCCATCCTAGCCCTATATCTTCTTTGATGATCATTGTAGGTTGATCATTAAACCTGTGTTTCTGCATCTGGAAAATGAGGATAACAGAATTAACCTCATCCAATTCTCATGAAAATTCAATGAACTGATCAATAGCAAGTTCCCAGCACAGTGGGAGTCATTTATTAAATGTTAGATTATCATAATTGGAAGTAGAGGCTTAAAATGATACACTGTGCTTGGGAATGGCAGAAAATTAGTGTGTGTGCGCGTTTGTGGAGGTGGCACTGGGGTGAGACTGGAAAGGTGGCAGGAGTCAAGCCTTGGAGTTTCGTGTTCCATGCTTGGGGCTTGGCTGGCCTGCAGGGGAAGCCACTGGGGACTGGACACAGTGGGAGGCATGGTTGTGTCTGCTCACATGAAGGATGAAGAGCGCCTTACCTTACCAGGTGGCAATAGGAATTCTTTGAGAAAAAGGAAACAAAGGAGAGAGGGAAGGGGAACAAGAGACAGAAGAAAGGAAGGAAACCTCCTTGGGGAGAGAGAATGAGCAGAGGGCGGGCAGGAAAATGGCTGGAGCATTGGTCTGGTGTCAGCCTCCAGGGCTTGAGTCTAGATTCTTGAAGAGCCTCAGGTTGGACCTGAGGGCTCCAGCTCAAGGAAGTTGTGGGGATTCATTGGTCTCCTCAGGCCTGCGGGGAATGGTGAAGAATGAACCACACAGTCAGGGCTCGGGGGAATGGGCTCTTGGTCTCAGGACTTACCTGAGGCTGCAGCCTGGATGTGCCAGTGACCTGGGGTTACATCACAAGCCCTGCCTGCCCTGGGATATGCTTTGCAGCCGCTGGACATTCAGCTAATCTTGCAAGCGCTATCTCGGCAATGTCACAGCCGGGCTAATCAGCACAGCCTCACCCCCACATTCCTTCCTGCAGTAAATCCAAGGATATTTTTCTAGCTTTAATTTATTTTTTTAAAGCAGCTTTATGCGCCTGTTAATAAAAGGGGAAACTTGCTTCTTGTCCAACTGTCACTCAGCCTCTGCTCCTCTCCTCTCGCCTGGGAAATTCGTTGGAAACCGTGCTGGCTCCTCTCTCCCCCGCACATAAAAAGGTTTATAGATCTCCCGTTCTCTACAACTCAGCCCCAAGTAGCTCTCACTTGACAGTTTTCAGAAATCAACGTTGCTCTCCCCTCTCCCCAGTTCCTGCTCACACGCCCGCACAAGGTCAGGCTTGGCTGCTGTTTGCATCACACTGGCCAGGGCTGCTGAAAGTGTCTCCTGCAGAGGACACCTCCACCTTGGGGAGAGAGGCTTTGGCGCCTTTAAGGGCACTGACCAAAAGCTTCCATTTGTCAAACTGACCAGTTTCCTGCTGAGCCGTAGCTCTTGGGCTCAGAGTATGAGAACAGGCTGTTTGTACCCCTCACCCTCTTTTTTTTTTTTTGGTGAAGGATTACAGGAAGGGTAGCTATCTATTCTGTTTCTGGGGTGGCTGCCTTCTGGGGTGATCATTTCCTGAGTCCTGTGACCCCGGTGGGGTCATCTGTGCAGATTCCGAGCCCGTGATGCAAACCTGTGACTGGTGGGCTCAGGTTATTTTGTGTTTCATTTAGCATAACAAAAAGAAGTGAACTGGCCCAAATCAGGGTTTTACAGTCCCAGCACTATTGACATTCTGGGCCTAATAATTTGTTTTTTTTGTGTGTGTGTGGCTGTCCTGTGCATTTAGGGTGTGAGCAGTACCCTTCCCGTCTACCTGCTGGATACCAGCAGTAGCCCCTCCTCCAGCTGTGACAACCCAAAATGATCTCAGACATTGCCAAGCATCTGTGTGTGTATGTGTGTGTGTGTGTTGGGTGGGGAAATTACTTTTTGTTGAGAACCAGTAGTCTAAAGCAATGACTTTCGTTTTTTTTTTTGTAGAGACAGAGTCTCACTTTATCAGTGGAGTGCCATGGCGTCACACAGCTCACAGCGACCTCCAACTCCTTCCTGGGCTTAGGCGAGCCTCTTGCCTCAGCCTCCCATAAATCAGTGACTTTCAATTGATGTGTCACAGTATACTGTTGTACCATGGGAGAATTTTAGGTGTGCCACAAAAATTTTTAAAGATCATTAATAAAGTTATTTTCAAAAGAAGTTCAAAGCACAGTTTTTCACTCTTTTTTTTTTTTTTTTTGCAGTTTTTCGCTGGGGCTGGGTTTGAACCCACCACCTCCGGCATATGGTACCCGCACCCTACTTTTTTTTGGATCAAAATAATTGAAGTGTGCTGCGGAAGTGTATCTATAGGGAAGAAAACCTGAGGACTCCCACTAAACTACAGCTATTTGGGAGACAGGTAGAGAAAGAAAGCAGGCCAGACACCAAATTGCACGATCACAGCGACACCCTTCCCACACTCCTGTAAATCCTCACGACCCTGACAAGAGTACAGCCATCCTGGGAGGACAGCTAGTGATAGAGAGCAGGTCAGAGACCAAATGGCATGGTCACAGCAACCCCCTCTACACCCTCCTGAAATGCTTCAAGGCCGGTGTTCCTGGGTAGCATCAGGATCTCCTACCCTGGTCCTGGCTGGCACTAGAGATAAGGCTTCCATGCAAGACTAACACCTTTTGTGGAAGGCAGTAATTCTAAAATCAGTCTTGGACAAGCATCATTCACTCTGCAGGAAAAAGCCGACTTCTCTCACCTCTCATGACCCTCTCCCACATTCCAACTACATTAATAAAAGTCCCTCGAAACTGTGTGAGGGGAGCTAACTTCTGGTCAGACTCCAGTCTGCTCCTTTAAAATAAAGCCTATCCTTCATCCCTGGGATGGCCTTCTTTCTTTTAAGGCCGGTATTCCTGGGAAGCATCAGGATCTCCTACCCTGGTCCTGGCTGGCACTAGAGATAATTCCAGCAGACCCTTGCTGGACTATATCCCTAAACTGTAACTACAATGTCAAGTGCATTGTGAGATAAAAAAGGTTGAAAAACACTGGTGTAAGCATACATTCTGGTTAGGGGTGGTATCACTCCCAATGGGGTAAAGTTGCTCTTTGAGTGACAGAAACCCCTATTCTTTTCATGCATAAAGCACAGATCTGCACGCAGCACACACGGATATATATCTGTGGTCTTCAAATTTCATGAGAATTGGTGATTAGAAGAAATAAGTCTAAAAAGGTCTCTTTCAGGAGAGAGTTAACAAAAAAAAGTTGAGAAATACTGCTCTAAAGAGATAAAAATTGAAGTATTTTTCCAGAGATCTGTCTTCACCATAGAAATTCTCCATCTATAATTTTGAACTTGTGGAAGCTATGTGATATTTACCCTAAATGTGATAATCAGAAGGTATACAAATAATAGTGCCCAGCTGTTTTCCCAGAAATTTTTGAGGCCCAGAGGGGAGGATTGCTTGAGACCAGGAGTCCAAGGCCAGCCTAGATAAGACCTAATCTTTACAAAAAACAAAATTAGCTGGGTATGGTGCCAGGCACCTTGGTCTACACCTGTAGTCCAAGCTACTCAGGAGATGAAGGCAAGAGGATTGCTTGATCCCAGGAGTTTGAAGTTGCAGTTAGCTGTGATGATGACACAGTATTCCAGGCTAGGTGAAAGAGAAAGACTTTGTCTTTGAAAAAAAAAGAAAAGGAAGGAAAAAGAAAGAAAAAAGAAAAAAAAATACATACATACACACACATATATATATACACAGTGTCCACACCCAACTGTCTTCTGATGTCTCTAAGGTCTTTCATTGGTCAGATACTATCTCCTTTTAGGTCAAGCTTGCTAACCTGTGGCATTGCCTTTGGTAGGAGGGGAGGGAATGATAGTTGACTGAGTGTCTGCAGTGTGTGGCTCTGCCTGCGAAACTTACATTTAGTCCCCATATCAGCACTCTGAGGAAGGATCTGTCTCATATCTTCTTCCTACAGAGGTGCTAAGGAAGACCTGCAGCTATCAAGTGGTGGCAGAGGTAGGATTTGAACCCAGTTTTGATTTCACACCATCTGTATTTACATGTAGAAGGCAGACAGGGTGGCAGAGACACTGACACTCTGGTCTATGTAATTTTTCTCTCTGCAAAATTATTGATTTTCTACTGCAGAAAAACCACCACATCATTGTCATTAACATCACCTCCACCATCATCATCATCATTACCACCACCATCATCATTACCATGACTACCACCACCATGAGCATCATCACTAGCATTACTACCACCACCATCATCACTGTCATCATTACCACCACCACCATCACCATCATTATCCTTACCACCATCATCATCATCATCCTTCTCCAACTTCATAAAGGGCCATCTATCTATCTGACATGCTCTTTCTCCAGACTGCCCCCTCATGAATGCATATTTTTCCTTGAAGGCTTAGTTAAGCTGTTCCTTCCTTGAGAAGCCTCCCCTGATCACTGGCAGAATGAACAAAGTGCTCCTTTTCCAGTACTCAGCCTGTGCTCTTCAGGGCCAGAAACTATTTTGTAGTTGTGCTGTCAAATCTTCCATGTCTGTTTGTGCCTGGCAACTCACCAATACCTAACAGATGCTCTGTGAATCAATGACAGGCTGAATTAGCAGTAACTTTTAATTGGAAGATTGGCACTGTAATGTAATAACGTCTATGTTTTGATTTTTGGCATGGGTTTGAAAGTCATGAAGGCCTTAGTTCAAATCTCAGTTCTGCCATTCACTAACTGTGAGGCACATGATATGGAACTTTATGTCTGAGTCTGAGTTTCCTCATCTGTGAGACAGAGAGGAGATCAATACATAACAGAGACATCTATCAGAGACCCCTGGCTCTAAGGCGAAGCTCAATAAATACCAATGCATTAATTTTGGGGGTGTTTTCTTTTTTTTACATAACAATTCAATTCGCTATAACTAAATGAAGGATAATAAGCAAACTTATGATAGGTTGGTTTGAATTTGTCTCTTTTTTTCCTCTCTTCCCCAAATATTTATTGATCACTTGCTATATTTCAGGCTCTCTGCTGAGTCAGTAAGACAAACAGGTGCCTGCCTTGGTGATGCTTACTGTTTAGATCTGTGCTGTGCAAGCAGGAATGATGAGTCACAGGGGGCTCTTGAGCACTGAGAATGTGGCTAGTACAAATGAGAAACTGACTCTTCAGGTGTACTTAATTTTAAGTTAAATTTAAAAACTGACCATTCAGCTATTGAAAAACTTTTAAGAATGCTTGAAACAACTTAAGTGTGCAAATCTATCTTTTCAATTGTAAGTTTTATAATATTTAACTACAAGTCAACTATTTCCAGTGAAAATTTAGTAACTGAATTGAGTGCTCTGTAAATTCAAAAATATACATTGCATTTTAAAAGATTGGGTGTAAGAGAGAAAATGTAAACTATTACATTAATAATTTAAAAAATACTGATAATATTTTAAATCTATTGAGTTAAATAGATTGGATTATTATTAATTTCATCTTTTTTAAAATTTTAAATGTGGCTATTAGAAAGTTTAAAATTGACACTTCAGCACAATAGTGTATTATTAAGTTAGTATTTCAACTGTCCTTACAATCCTTAGCTGAAAAGGTGACATTCAGCCCTCTATGACTAGAGGGCTCTAGTCACACAAACAGTGCTTGTTTTTTGTTTTCCTGTTCTAAACACCAGAGTCTTGCCTGTAGTTTGCAGTGGAGGCCAAAATTTTCATGGAAGTTTTTCAACCTGGATTGCTATAAAAGTGGCAGAAGGAGGGGGTGGGGCAAGATGGTGGACTGGAAGGATAGTTCACCTGAGTTCTCATAGAAAAACTGGGAAAAAAGAGAGAACCCAGACATAACTGACCTGGGTACCTTACCCGGAGTCATAGCTCAGGGAGCACAGTGAGGAGGTCGTGAGCTGGATACAGCATATGATCCAGAATGGTGGAAATCTGATGAATTAGGCAAGTGACTACCACCCACTGGTTATCAGTAGCCTGCTCCCCACCCCCACCCCTGGGGGTCTGGGATGGAAGGAAGTCTTTCTGGAGTTTTCAGTTGTTAAGGGAAGCTGTGCATTGAGTGGAAAGCTTGGAAGAGTGGGTGAACTCAAATGGCATATAGAAACCAGACTTGAACACCAGTTGGAGTGGATTTGCCATTGGTTTGATGCCTGGTGAGGCAGCCATATTGAGAAGGTCTCAGTGGCCATGGTTCTGCCATTGTGGGAAGGTCTTGAGAAGGTCTTAGCAGGGGTCTAAAGCACAGCCATCTTAATTCTGCCTGCTGGGATCAGAACTCTACTCTTGGGACAGGCTGAGGGACTCCTGGATCCCACAGGAATGGGAGTCAGGGGGTGTTGTGAGACCTGCCCCTGAAGGAGTCTTGTGAGCTTTAAGATCCCAACCTGTCAGGGTCTGAATGCTGAGGAAGCAATCAGGCAAACACCAAAGGCAACTAAGTTAGGAGTAATGACCATAGAGGTTTCTGGCTATGTTCTCCATCTCCTAAAAAAAACACAATGCCACCTGGTGTCACAGAGACATATTGCAACAGCATCAAGAGCAAGGACTCCTGTTTTTTTAGACATGAGGAAGAGTTTGGCTTTGCTCAGGCTGAGGCCACTTCAAGACCTAAGCTCTGAGACAAGGTTATTTGAAGCAAAGGAGGAAGCAAGAAGGAAAAAGGAGGGCAAAGAGGTGAATAAGAAGAAAGAACACATGAGGAGGAACCAACAGAAAAATCTAGGCAACATGAAAAACCAAACAGAGCAACTCCCCCAAGGAACCATGGGGCAGCTACTGCAGAAGATTCCACCTATAAAGAATTAATGGCTTTGACAGAAAGGGAATTTAAAGCATGGATGATAAAGAGAATAAAAGAAATGGATGGTAAAATGGAAAGACAGAACCAAAAGTTGGATGAGAGATATATAGACTACAGAAAGGACATGGTGGAGCTTAAGGAAATGAAGGAGATAATCAGGGAATGTAAAGATGTATTAGAAACTATCAAAAGTAGGTTAGACCATGGAGAAGAAAGAACCTCAGAGCTAGAGGATAAAGTTTTAGAGTTGACCCAAGTAGTTAAAGAGGCAGAAGAGAAGAGAGAGAAAGCAGAATAGGTGCTTAGAGAACTACAAGACTCCATGAAGTGTTCAAACATATGAATAATAAGGATTCTTGAAGGGGAAGAAGATTGTTCCAAAGGAATGGAAGCCCTACTGGAGACTGTCATAAATGAAAACTTTTTAAGTTTTGCTAAAGACCCTGACACACTCCTTTCAGATGGATATTGAACCCCAGGTCATTTCAACTTAAATGGAACTTCTCCAAGACACATTGTAATAAACCTGGTCAAAATCAAGATGAAAGAAAAAATTCTGCAATTTTTTTGCAGCCAGGTGCCAACTGACCTACAGAGGCAGAGCCATTAGGATGACAGAAGAGTTTTCAAATGAAACTTTCTAAGCCAGAAGAGCATGGTTATCCAACTTCAACATTATTAAACAAAACAATTTTCAGGCCAGAATTCTGTATCCTGCTAAACTTAGTTTCAAAAGTGATGAAGAAATCAAATCTTTTGCAGATATATGAGCATTGAGGAAACTTGCCACAATAAGAACAGCTCTACAGAAAATACTTAGACCTATTCTCAACACTGATGACCACAAAGGACCACCAGCAAAGTAAATACTCAGAAGCTAAAGGTCAAAACTTTGCTTCCACAATAGCACAAAGGATAAGACTACACATGGACTTTCACAAAATAAGATTAATAGAACTCCACCACATCTGTCAATATTCTCAGTAAATGCCAATGGACTGAATTTACCACTAAAGAGGTACAGGATGGCCAATTGGATAAAAAAAAACACAAGCCATCCATATGATGTCTCCAGGAAATACACCTAGACTTGAAGGACAGAAAAATCAAGATTCAGGGTTAAGAGATGGAAAACAGTATTTCAAGCAAATGGAAATTAGAAGAAAGGAGGAGTTATAATCTTATTTTCAGATAAAAGCAGACTTAAAGCAGCTAACATTAAGAAAGACAAAGATGGACATTTTATACTGGTCATACAACAAGGAGACGTTTTAATTTTAAATATTTATACACCCACCCTAAATGCTCCCAGATTTATGAAACAGACCTTGATGGGGCTGAGAAATATGATATCCCATAACATCATAATAACTTGGGACTTTAACACTTCTCTGACAGAACTGGACAGATACTCTAAACAGAAACTAAAAAAAAGATACAAATGACTTAAATATGACCCTAGAACAAATGGGATTAATAGACATATACAGAACACACCATCCCAAAGCTAAATATACATTTTTCTCATAAGCCAATGGTACATACCCCCAAATAGACCACATCTTAGGTTACAAATCAAAGCTCAGAAAAATTAAAAGAATAGAAATTATACCTTGTGTCTTCTCAAGAGCTTATACCCATACTGCAGACCACAAGGCAATAAAGGTGGAACTCAACTCCAACAAAATCATTCATCCCCACACAAAGATCTGGAAATTAAACAACCTTATGCTGAATGATAGTTGGGTTCGTGAAGAGATAAAGGAGGAAGTCATCAAATTCCTTAAACATAACAACAACGAAGACACAAGTTACCAAAACCTGTGGGATACAGCAAAACTAGTCTTAAGAGGGAAATTTAAAGTGTTAGATGCCTACATTTGAAAAACAGAGAGCACATCAACAAACTCATGAACCATTTTATGGAATTGGAAAAAGAACAATGTAATCTTAAACCCAGCAGAAGAAAAGAAATAACCACAATTAAATCAGAGATTAATGAAATTGAAAACAAAGAATCATTAAAAAAAAAAAGTTGTTTTTTTTTAAAAAATAAATAAATGGGGGGAAAATAATGTAATGAAGAATAATAAAATACATATATTTAAAAAAAAGACCTACAAAATAAATAAATAAATAAATAAAAATGGTAAACTTTTGGCCAGATTAACTAGAAACAGAAAAGTAAAATCTCTAATAATCTCATCTCAGCTTAGAGGCTGGGAGAAAAATTTGGTAACCAGCTGTCCAGACACCCCCTATATAGTTATGGATTGGGGAGATGAAAGACCAGGATTAGAGAGAAGTACAGAAAAAGTTGCTCCAGTGTCCAAAAGAAATTTTCTCTCCTGGCACTCCACTATAATGAAGAGGCTACTTTTTACTATGTCTTTTGGGGCTAGTATGATAATGCATATAAATATAGCAACTGTCACTGAAAGCAATTCTATAAGGGCAGATACGGGACAGTTACGTGTGTAACTCTCAGATCTAATTTAGGAATATCTATCTATATCTATCTATATAGAGAGATGTATATAGATATAGATATATAGGGTGACCATAAAGTTCATGTGCAATTTGAAATTGCTCACTATTTTAAATTGTACCCAAACTTTATGGCCACCCTGTAAATAGATCTGTATAATATATGCATAATGTCGGAACGTGTATGTATAAATGTGTGTGCATTCGTGTGCATAAAGGCACATTTTTAAAATAAAGCTTATCAAAGTAAAATTTATAAAACATAAAAAAGCAGCCATTTAAAGCATACATTTTGATGAGTTTTGGTAACTTTCTATGCTCATATACCATATATTTATCACCAAAGCATTTGTCACCTCCAAAATGCTTGTGCTCCATCCCAGCAAAACTCTCTCATTCTCTAAGCCAGGCGTCCTCAAACTTTTTAAACAGGGGGCCAATTCACTGTCCCTCAGACTGTTGGAGGGCCGGACTATAGTTTAAAAAAGAAAACTATGAACAAATTCCTATGCACACTGCACATATCTTACTTTGAAGTAAAAAACA
>CAUYRH010127701.1:0-25952 GCA_963574655.1 Perodicticus potto | reverse complement strand
GTGAACCACCATTCCTGGTCTGTCTTTTTCTTATAAGGGAACTAATCCTATCATGAGGGTCCCATCCTTATCTAATTACCTCCAAAAGGTCCCACCTCCAAATACTGACATTGGGGATTAATGCTTCAACATATGAATTTCGAGGGAGACACAAACATTCAGTTCATAGTACTTACTGTCAACATAATTGTTTTTTGAAAATTTGTTAGCATTTTGAATATCTAAAATTTGTCCCACTGGCTTATCTGTCTTATGTGGGAGTTCCTGGAGCTGGCTGTCGTTCTGTGCCTCAGGAGACCTTCCCACCAGCCAGGTCTCCTCTCGGCTCACTCCCCTCTCACCACTCCAGAGCCGGAAAACCAGCACAGTTCAGCAACAGTCTGTGCCCGTCCACACCCCACAATAAAATCTCCAAGAATCTGGACTCTGTGGGGGACAGGCCTCCAGACCTCGGGGTGAGAGTGGAGGGGAACACCAGGAACTCCGACTTGCAGGTATAGAGTATATACAGTTTTATTCCTGGCTGGAGAGCGCCACGGCACCCTAGAAGGGGAAGGAGGTTTGGTTTTTAGAAGGTCTCTAGAAGGTCTGTCCTGTGGGGTAGGGTGGGAGGCCATCCGGACTCTGCTGGCTTGTTTGTATGGAGGTTGGGGGAGGGGACTTCCGTCTGCTTGGTGATGTGCTCTGTACCTTTTTGTTTGTGTCCTCGGGGTCTCAGGTCTCCCCAGCAGGGTTGATGTGCGCTCTTCAACCTTTTCTTTTGCTTCAGATCCAAACCATCGGCTTTCTTGCTGAGTTTCTGTCCATTAACGCTCCTTTTGGACGGGAACCTCTGCGGAAAGCTGGCTACAGATCGCCATCTTGGCTCCTCCCCGATAATTTCTATTTTTTAAACATTTGCTCAGACATTTTTTGAGGCTTAGGATGTGGTAAATGTTGGAGAATGTTCCATGTGCTACTGAGAAGAATGTATATTCAGTTGATTTTGGCTAGAATGTTCCTTAAATATCTGGTAGGTCCATTTATTCTGGAGGCCCAAATATCTGGTAAGTCCATTAGGTCTTTTTCTTTACTTTCTGTTTGGAGGCTGTTTCCAGTTTTGTCAGTGAGGTGTTGAAGTCCTGGCAATTACAGCGTTGGTATTTATCCTTTGTTTAGTTTGAGTGAAGTTTGTTTAAGAATCTGGGCATTCCTATTATGGCGCATAAATGTTCATGATTGCTAAGTCTTCTTGTTGGATTGTTCCTTTAATCATTATATAATGGCCATCTTTGATTTTCTTTACCTTTGTTGATTTAAAGTCTATGTTGTCTGATATAAGAATGGCTACACCAACTTTCCTTTGGTTTCGTTTCATGTGGAATATTGTTTTCCAACTTCTCACTTTGAGTCTAAATGAGTCCTTGTGGGCTTAGATGTATTTCTTGGAGACATCAAGTATGGTTTGTATTTTCTTATCCATTCAGCCATCCTATGTCTGTTCAGTAGGGAATTTAAGCCATGGACATTTACTGAAAGTGGAGATATGTGTGGCAGAATTTTGTTTATTTTATCGGGTAGACCCTTATTGCTTTGTTTTACCTTTAGAGTCATTGCTGTATCTGGGCCCTGAACTTTAGCTTTTGGGTGATTTTATATTGGTGGGTATCTATTGTGTCGTTCCATGTGGAACTCAAATTCCTACAGGGAAGGTTTGGTCTTTGAGAATTCCCTCAGCAATTGAGTATTGCAAAAGTTTTTATTTCTCCCTCATAGAAAAAACTTAGTTTTGCAGGATACAAGATTCTAGGTCATTTTGCTTTTTGAGAAAACTGAATCCCTTCTGGCTTGTAGGGTTTCAGTTGAGAAGTCTGCAGTTAGTCTGATCAGTTTTCTTTGTAAGTTACCTGCCGTTTTCACCTGACTGTTTATAGGATGGTCTCTTTTGTGTTTTTTTTGTTGTTGTTTACTTTAGACACCCTAATGATTATGTACCATGGTGCTTACCTCTTCACAATGGATCTCTCAGATGTCTTTTGTACTTCTTGCAACTGGATATATAGATTTTTTGAAAGGTCAGGGAAATTGTCCTCAATAATTACCTCAAATAAGTTAGCTAACCCTTGGGTGTTTTCTTCTTCACTTTCCAGGATGCCTATGATGCTTATGTCCTCTTTACATAGTCCCATATTTCTTGTAGGCTTTGTTCATTCTTTTAATTTCTCTGTTCTTTTTGTTTGACTGACTTGTTTAGCATAAAGGTATTGTATCTCATAAAGTTCTGAGATTCTTTCTTCTGCCTGATCAACCCTATTCTTAAGGCTTTTCACTGTGTTTTGTAATTCCTTAAATGAATTTTTTTATTTCTATAAATTCTATTTGGTTTTTCTTTAATATTTTGATTTCTGTAGAGAAGTCTTCATTCATTTCCTGCATTGTTTTTGTAACTTTTTTGTGATGGGTTTCCTTTTTCATTTCTATTTCCACAAGCTTCCGTACAACCCACATTTGAAATTCTTCATTTGTTACTTTAATCAGGCAAGAGAAAGAAATTAAGGGAGTCAAAATGGGGAAAGAAAAAACCAAAATTGTTGCTCTTTGCTGAAGATATGATCTTATATCTCAAAACCCCCAAAGATTTACCTAAGAGACTCCTGGAATTGATAAATAAATTTAGCAAAGTTAAATTTCAGGTTATGAAATCAATGTACATAAATCTGTAGCTTTCATATATGCTGACAACAGTCAAGCTGAGAATCAAATAAAAAACATAATACCTTTCATGGTAGGAGCAACAGCAATAAAATAAAACACCTAGGAATATTCTTTAAAAATAAGGTGAGGTGAAGGACCTCTGTGAAAAGAATTATGAAATTCTGGGAAAAAAATTTCAGAGGATATAAACAAATGGAAAAATATGCCATCCTCATGGATTAGCAGAATCAACACTGTAAAATGGCTGTATTGTCCAGAGTTTTTATAGATTCAATGCAATCCCCACTAAAATACCAATACTGTTTTTTGCAGATTTAGAAAAAATAGTTCAATGCTTCATATGGAACTACAAAAGACCTCAAATAGCCAATGTAACCTTATTCAGTAAGAAAAAAGTAGGAGGCATCATTTTGCCAGACTTCAAGCTACACTACAAGACTATAATAACCAAAACATCACTGTACTGGCATAAAAACAGAGGCATAGACCTATGGATCAGAACAGAGAATCCAGAGTTGAAAATCACTCTCATATTCCCAGGTGATTTTTGACAAAATGAATAAAAACATACACTGAGGAAAAGAATTCCCATTCAATAAATGGTGCTGGGAAAACACGATAGCCACATATGAAAGACTGAAATAGGATCCATGCCTCTCACCATTCATAAAAATTAATTCATGGTGTATAAAAGACTTAAACTTAAGGCATAAAACTAACTATAAGAATTCTAGAAGAAAATGTTGGAAAACCTCTTATGTATTTCAGCCTGGGCAAAGACTTCATGAAGAAGACCCCAAAAGCAAATATAGCAAAAACAAAAATAAGGAAAGAGGACCTGATCAAATTAAAAAGCTTTTGCACAGCCATGGATACAATCAAAGAGCAAATAAAAAACCCACAGAATGGGAGAAATATTCATATTCAATATATCTTAAAAAGGACTGTTAACCAGAATCTACGAAGAACTCAAGCAAATTAATGTGAAAAGATCAAACAACCCCATTAAAAGTTGGACAAAAGATAGGTACAGAAACTTTTCTAATGAAGACAGACTATTAGCCAACAAACTCACAATAAAGTGCTGAAAGTCTCTTATCATCAGGGAAATACAAATCAAATCTGTATTAAAATATCACTTAATCCCAGTGAGAATGGCTTACACTGGAAAGTCCCAAAGCAGCAGGTACCAGCATGGATTAGGAGAGAAAGGAAGTCTTGTAGATGTTTTGTGGGACTGCAAACTAGTTTAACCTCTATGGAAAGTTGTATGGAGACACCTCAAAGAACTTAAAATAGACCCACCATTTGATCCAGTTGGGTCAAATACCACTTCTGGATATACTCATATGCCCTCTGCCCCCAAAAGGTCATTTTATAAAAAAGACAGCTACATTCCAGTGTTTATAGCAGCACAATTCACAATTGGAAAGATGTGGAAACAATGCAAGTGCCCTTCAATACGTGGATAGATTAATATTAATAAAATGTTGTATGTGCATACCATGGAGTACTACTCTGCCATAAAAATGGCAATCTAGTAACTTTTATGACAACCTGGATGGAATTGGAAACCATTCTTCTAAGTGAAACATCACAAGAATGGAGAAACACACCTACTCACTCAATACCAAATTGGAACTAATTGATCAAACTCAAGTGGAAATAAATCTCAGTGAAAATCAAGTTGGGGGAGGGAGAGAAGGGATGGGCAAGTTCACAGCTATTGGGTGCAAAGGGCATACTTCCAACTTTGACTCAATCTGTACAAAAACAAAGTATGTAAACCAAATGTGTGTCTGCCTGACTATTCTGGGGGAAAAAAAAACAAAAAGTTTGTGAAAATAAAGATGAAGGAAGCTCCCAGCTAGGTTATCAGCCTAAAGCATTGATAAGGGTAATACATAAAAATTTCACTGGATGCAGCTTTTGAAACTCACATCTGCTTTAGCTGGCTCTGGAAAATAGTGGCTGCTTCTTATCAATCTTTGAATCCCATGTAAGTGTGTCATGTTAGCAGATGCTAACCTGAAACCACACAAGGAAGGAATTCTAGAAAATGTAGCTCTTGTCTTCAACCCCGAGATCTTGGAAGAAAGTGATAGTGATTTTGGGCTGATAAAAGACAGTCTAGACAAGCAGTGGTAATATCAGTAATAATGATACAAATTATGGTCTTGCAATAGCAATAACATAAAGAAGATACAGCATAATGTCAAACTGGGCCTTCTGTTGCAGCTGTTGGGACACACTCAGAGATGGTTTACAGCAGGGGTCCTCAAACTTTTTAAGAACAGAGGCCAGTTCACTGTCCCTCAGACCATTGGAGGGCCAGACTAAAGTTAAAAAAAAAACTATGAACAAATTCCTATGCACACTGCACAAAGACCTCCTAACTTCAGGAAAAAAAGGCACCCCTTAACTGCAAAAAAAAAAAAAAAAAAGGCGCTACTAACTGCAAAATAAAAAAAAATAGATCTCCTAACTTCAAAAAAATAAATCCTAACTTATTCTTACCTCGGTCCTCAGGCAAGCACCCAAGACTAAGAGGAGGAGTCGAGAGACACAGAGAAGGAGGGGAGTCGGAGAGTGTGGTGCACATTCCACACTTGTGCACTGTGGGCCCGAGATGAGTCAGCGGCTAAGCAGGACAGGCAGCAGTGGCAAAAACACCTGGCGGGCCGAATAAATGTCCTCTGAGGGTTGCATGTGGCCTGGGAGCCTTAGTTTGAGGACCCCTGTTTACAGTTTCCCTTTATTTACGTAAATACATTGAAACTTTGGGACAAATGTCACATTCTGGCTTCCGAGTACAGGCCACAATTTACCAGAGCTCAGCTACTTTTCTGTTCTTTCTTCCAGGAGGGTGTGGTGGTCTGTCTTTTGAGATCCTCAAAATATAATATAAAAAAATATGATTGCACCTCCTTCCTCAAACAACAGAAGTCCTTGTCTGGTTCTTCACCTTCCAGATGACACTGCTCTCAACCCTGTCCTGTCCAGGGTCAGACACCCACTCTTAGAGGATACTAGCCTTTGATGCCTTAGGAACCGTTTACAATGGGTAATACCTTAATAAATCCTTTATTCCAGGTACTTCTTTGTGTTTTAACAAGGAAAAACTTTCAAGGTCAATGGTGGAGACATTAGGGGAGAGGCTCTCATTGTTAGTAGAGAAAGCTTTGGTCTGGGAGTTTTCAGATCTATATTTTAATTCCAGCTTTGACAGCTAAGTAATGTAAAAAACATCATATGTTTTAAAAACAGAATTTGAAGTCCTGATATATGTCCTCTTGGGGATTTTGGAATATTGCTTCTGTAAGGTCATTCATATCTATGATTTGATTGCAATTTATAATGGCATAATTCTCTTAAAAATAAAAAGAAGGATTTGGTATAAAGACCTACATAAGTCCCTCAATGACACGAATCAAGGATGAAATTTTTCATAGTCTTTTGGTTTTAGTGGGAAGGGGATGGATTCTGTCAAAATGAAACCTTGTTCAACTTCTGCTTTTTAAAAAATATTTCTTGGTTGTTTGCTGAAAAGGTGGTTTATGCTGAGATTAGCTCACGTAACTTAAAATTGTTTCAGAATTTAGCAGGTAAGCTTTAAGTCAAATATGTTGGTTGCATTATACAGTCAAAATGCCTTCGTGTAAGATTTGCCCTCATGGAGAAATGCTGAGGTCATAACTGCGTGTTTTTACCATCTTTCAGTGTGAGAAAGCCACGGATTGCTGTGGTTACCATCATAAGACCATAACTGGCTTCCTCTCATGGCTGATTACATTTTTATAGTTATCATCGATGTACATTTATGTAAATCCCTGTTCCTAGAAGGTTTCAGCTTAGCTGATAAAAAATAGTCAGTTTGATTTCCATCTTTCTCTAAGAAAACGATAAAGGCAGCCTAGGAAGTGTTGATTATTCAAGTAAAATAGTACCTCTAAATTCCTTGACTTCCCAGGCTTGTCCTTTAATAGAAAATAATGCTGTAAATAGAAGTGAGCCCGTTAGCTAGAAACAATTCAAGGATTGAATTCAATAAAAACTCCCCTGGGTTTCTGCATGAAAGCTATTGAATTTGGCTGCAAATGAGCACAAAGCACCCTTTAAGTTTTTTTCCCTTATCCTTTCTCACTGTAGAGTCCTTGATTTAGTTTATTAGATCATAATGGATCTCCATTGACCTACCTCACTGGTATATTTAAATACCTATTTAGTTTAAAGATAGGTATTCAAATACCTATTTCATTTAAAAATATGTTCGGAAAGGAATATAACAGCTTGTTCAACCATCCTTCTTAAAAGCTCCTTTGGAGTCTCTCTGTGCTCTCAGCTAAATCCAAACTTGCAGAATTTCATTATGAGAGAGTATTGAGTCAATTCAATTACCCTTGGAATTTGTGGTGGTCTGTCATGTTAGAGTTTCACCCGAGGGAACTACAAAGTGTATTCATTTTAATTTTACGATATACACATGAGGTTATCCTGATTGAGGAAATTTGGGGATTGGGACTTGTTTGTTTTTTACTTTTTTAAATTTAGGCATAACATACACATCGTGGTAAGGAGAAAGTACATTGATTTTACATGTACAGCTCAGTGTATTCTTACAGGTGCATACAACCATGACAATCACCCTGATGAAGATGGAGAACATTTCCTGCATCCCAGAAGGTTCCTTGCGCTTTTTTCTAGTTAATATTCCCACACCCCAAGGGTAACCACTACATTGACTTCTATTGTCATTGATTCCTTTAGTTTTTCCTGTTCTTCAATTTCATACAAATGCTATATGCTCTTTTGTCTTTTCTTTTACTCAATATAATGTCTGTGTGATTCACCCATGTTATTGCATGCAACAGCTTTTTAAAAAATTTCTAAGTAGTATTCCAGTATATGAATATGCTGGATCTCATTTATCCATTCTGTTGCTGGGTATTTGGCTGTTTCTAGTTTGGGATTACCATGAGTAAAGCTGCTATGAATATGATTGGACATGTCTTTGGGAGGAATATATACACTCATTTCTTTTAAATATGTACTTTAGTATAGGAATGCTAGATTATAAGGGAGACATACAGAGGGTGCCAAAAAATGTATACGTATTTTAAGAAAGGAAAAACTGTATTAAAATTGTAATACTCAAGTCAAATTTGACTTCTGCCATTACAATAGTTACAAGATATGAGATGACGAACATTACCGATATATAAGAGTATAACAATTGCAATTCCATTTTTTCATTTCTTAAAATGAGTATACATTTTTGGCACCCTTTGTATATTAGCTTTCATAAATATTTCCATTCATCCAAAGTTATTGCTCCAGTATACATTCTCGCCAGAAATATAAGAGAGTTTAAGTTGCTCTGTATCTTCACCAACATTTGGTGAGTATTTGTCAGTCTTTTAAAAATACAGCTATTCTGGTGAGGGATTGGTGGTATATTCCTGAATTCCATTTAGGGGGTATTTCCTTGATGAGTATTTCTATTTAGCATCTTTTCATATGTTTATTGGTCATTTTTTTTTAACAAAGTATCTGTTTGTATGATACCTGCTTTAAAAATTTTATTGTTTAATGTATTGATATGTGAAGTTCTTTGTATATTCTGGATGCTTGAAGTCCTTTGTCTTTTGTGTATTGCAAATATTTTTTCCTAGTTTGTGTGGCCGGTCTTTTCACTCTTTTAATGATATCTTTTGATAATGGAGGTTATTTCATGAAATAAAATTTATCACTGTTTGTTTTTAGTAGTAGTGTTCAAGAAATTCTCACCCATTTAAAGAAAAATGTCTTTAAAATGTGGCTCTGAATATTTTGCAAATTCGAAACAGGGAACCAGCAGCTGAAGTGGATAATTGTTAGAGTTCTATATTGAAGGAGTCAAACCCTTCATTTAGTTACTGAGATCTTTTCTGGGGAGATAAGGGTAGCTGCTGTGTGATTTTTCTTTTTTTTTTTTTTTTATTTGTTTGTTTTTGTTTTTTCTTTTTTTCCACAGAGATATAGCGGTTGTGTTTATTGTTGATCCAAATCATTTGCAGTATATTGAAATTACATTGGTTTTGAATATAGAGTGATATTATTTAATTTTTGACATTCAAGGATGAATAGACTGTTTTTTTACCCTGGTATAAACTAGTGAAAACATCCTAGAATGTAGGTAAGGAAAGAAGGGTGGAAAATCCATCCATAATTCATTGAGAGGGCTGTTAAAAGGGTATTGAAGGCTAGAAGTTGGTTGGAAGGTTAGGGAGTAAAGAGGATTTGAGGCTGCACCGGTGAGCATCAACTTATCCCAATTTCTCCTAACCTATCATTGGGCCAACTGAATAGAGTTGGTTCATAGAACAGGAGACCATCTAAGGAGCTCACAGGACAGGAGAAGCAGGGGCAGCACCAATCATCTCTCCTATGATCTCTCACCTCTGAAAGCAGGATGTCTCAGGATCAGTTAGACCTTGGATTGGATGTGACCAACAATAGGGCACAATGACAGTGAATCTTCCAGACCTTGGACCACTGCCTCAGGCTCTTTATTAGGCAGCAAACCCAAAAGTCAAGTTGTGTCAACTCATCATCCACACTGGACATCATTTATTTTCTTTCCCAGATCCATTCTCCATCTTTCTCTGCACTGTTTCTTTGCCATGCAGGGTGACCTGGGTGGCATATATGCTGGTTCTCTCTTGCCTCCTGGCTTCTGGTTAGGATTGGCCAATGGGTAACAGTGGGAGCTCACAGGGAGTAAAGAGGAGGAGGTGAAGGAGATTATTCCCTCCCTTCAGAGACCCTGCAAGTTGGTGGCGTCCCCAGCCTTAAGGTCATGACCCCTTTCCACACAGCCCTCACTCCAGGTTCTGAAAACTACTCTTTCACTTACCCCTTCAGGCTTGGTATTACCTACTGCCTCTTGCTGCTACTTGTCCCACAGTATGTCACTGTCCCTCTGACTTCTCCTGCATGCTGTCTTTATCAGTCCCTACCCATAATTCCATTATTACTAAACTTTCTGTCAATGACCAATTTATAAAAGCAAGAAATTAAAACTGAGAGAATAAGGGCATGGAGGTTGCTATTTGACTAATATTTCATCTGATACCTCTCCACTAAGGCTGTTTCTTCTCTTCTCTTTTCACCTGGCTCCCTGTTCTTTAAGCCTCAGCTTAAATATTAATTCCAGAGTTATTTGCAGAATGTTATATACCACTTGTTCTTAGTTCAGCAAGGAGTAACTTCGATAGTAAGAGTTAAGAGTTTGATTTAAGTATAGATTTGAACTTTTATTTCTGTCTATCCTTTCCCCATCATATTTTGCATATCAGATGTATTCTATGTTATTTACTACTGTAATAATATCACCTAGCATAGTGTTTGCCACCTTGGTAAGTGGTGCCAAAATAAACATTTGTTAAGTAAATAAGTAATTAATAACCAACTCAATAATAGAATTGAGCTGTTCTGAAGAATTGATCATATATCATCTAAAAATAAAAATCATGTGACTTTGGGATGAGAAATATAATAATAGCATTAGAAATAAAGGACACAGAAAATAAATGCATATACTCAAAGTATATCATCCAGAGTATCAAATTTTCATTTTTATTTCTATTCTATTCCAGACCTTATCTTTATAAAATTTCTCAAGATTGCTATCCTAAGTGGATGAAATTTTGCTTTATCTTTGCATTGAACATGATGCATAAATATTCCTTATATTACTAAATACTATGAATAGTTACAGTTTTTAGTAATGATATACAATATTATAGAGTTGATATACCATAATTGCTCTTTGCCCTATTGTCTGACATTTATGTTGTTTTCTATATTTTACTATTATGAATCAAACCTAAATGAATGGTTTTGTGACACTCCTGTGCAATAAAGGTCATATTTCTTTATTTTTCTAAATCAAATTAAATTTGGCTAGGGCTCCCACCTGTGAAGATTAATGAACAATCCAATATCAGCCATTTCTGAAATAGCTTCTGTCTCTGTCATAGGTTTGATCAGAAAGCTGGGGCCTAAATGACTCAAGAAAATTGAAGAACGACTCTTTATTTTCACCCTACTTTTGTTCCTTTTGTTTTTTTTTATAATGCAGTGAGGAGGGCTGGTCATCCTTGTCATCTAGTTATGGCAGCAGTAAAGTCTGTTCGTGAAATCCTACAGCTCGATCCACATAAACATGAAAGAGGTAAAGTCTCTATCTTTCTTTAAGGCTGCATAATATTCCATGGTGTACATATACCACAATTTATTAATCCATTCATGGGTTGATGGGCACTTGGGCTTCTTCCATGCCTTAACAATTCTGAATTGGGTTACAATAAGCATTCTGGTATAAACATCTTTGTTATAATGTGATTTTTGGTCTTCTGGATATATTCCTAGTAGAGGAATTATAAATCCTATCTATTTCTGAACTTAAAAGGAGGTGGCCCCAGGTTGCCAGGGCTCCCAACCAGTTGACAGAAGAAACATCATTTCTCTCTGAAGCATGATAACCAAATTTTTTGACTCCAGTTCCTTTGATGAATAATACATTTTATGACTAGCACATAAACAACATCATAGTTAAAGTGCCTCCTTTCCCAGAGGTCATATATGCTCCTAAATTATTTTCTAGAAGTTTTATTCTTTCATTCTTTCTATTTGATTCTCTAATCTATATGAAATGAATTGTTGCATCTTGTGTAAAAAGGGGCCATTATATTTTTCCTAGATGAGTATCCAATTGTCCCAATACCATTGTTTGATAAGATTTTTCATTCCTTCAGTTACTCAATCATAAATCAAGTTCCTATGTCTGTTTCTGGGTTTTCAGTTCCATTCTATTTACTTGCTATACTTAATGCAATATTATATTGTCATAGTTACTGTAGTTGTGATATATTTGATTTCTCTGATATTGTCTTTGTTCTTTAAAATTGTCTTGTGTTCAGGCTCAGAACATATATTATGTCTTTAAATATGGCTCTGTTTCATTATTCTCTCTTTTCCTCCAGAGTCTCCAATAGCATGTATTTTAGGCCTTCTAACTTCTCCTCTGTCTCCTAATCCTTCCTTCTGTGGTTTCCATCCTTCTACTTGTTTTTGCTTTATTCTTGATATTCTTTTCACCTGTTTCCCAATCCATTAAGTCTCTCCTTAACTGTGTCTAGTCTGCTGTTACTCCCACCTTTGTGCTCTTAATTTTGATTATTAAATTTTGTAGTATTGGAGCTGGCATTTAATTCTTTCCCCTGGTTTCCAATTCTCCAAAAAAAAAAAAATTCATTGTGTATTTTGTCATCAATTACAAGCATGTATTTTGAAAAGTTTGTGTTTAATAACTTCATCCTCTAACACCCAAAGACCCTATTTATCTTTTCGTTGTTTCTTGTTTCTTCTGACTTCTTCCACATTGTATTACCACTTAGTATCCCTGATCTTTTCCCTGTTGTATACCGAACATTGTATTTGCAAAATTATTTACAAAGTTAACTTAAGTGTTTAAGCTATTTATGAAATATTCGAACTTTTATTTTTGATTAATTTACTAACTGCTGTCACAGTAGCCTCAAGTGGGAGAATATCTACTATATACTAAATTGTAGCTATATACCCTTTTATTCTACCCTATATACCTTTTATATTAATGAGATATAGTTTTGCAGTATTTACATTTTTAATTTTATATTAATTTACATTATGCAGATATTTAATGTTTAAAGCAGTGTTTTTCAACCTTTTCTTTTATCTCATGGTGCACTTGAACCTATAGTTAAACTTCTGTGGCACACTTAAATTATGTTGATCCATAATTGATTAATAATCTTTAAAAAAATTTTTTTTCAGACAGTCTCATTATGTTGCCCTCACAGTAGAGTGCAGTGCTGCCACAGCTCACAGCAACCTCAAACTCTTGAGCATAAGCAATGCTCTTGCCTCAGCCTACCAAGTAGCTGGGACTATAGGCACTCACCACAACGCCTGGCTATATTTTTGTTGCATTTGCCATTGTTGTTTAGTTGGCTTGGGCTGAGTTTGAACCCACCCGTCTGAGTGTATGTGGCTAGTGCCCTACCCACTGAGCTATGAGCACTGCCAATAATCTTTAAAATTTTTGCAGCACTCCTAAGATCCTTTCACGGCATACCATTGTGCCATAGCACACTTGTTGAAAATCACTGTTCTATAGAGCTGAATCTTTCAGTCTTTTCCTTTGTGATTTATTTTTATAAAATAGTTTACCAAGTTATTAATATGCAATAATGATAAATACCCAAAACTGTTCTTAGTGTTTTTTACATATTTTAACTTAATTTTTTATTATTCAATAGATAAAAAGTTTATTTAGACACCTATTTTTCTTAAATTCTTTATCAGTGCATTTCAAAATCAGTTATTGATTGTTTTTACTAAGCCATTTTTTGGTACAATTAACTGTGCATATTTTTAAAAGTTTAAATTCTAAAAAAAGTTTTCTGAAAATTTCTGATTAAGTTCCATTTGTTAATTTTTATTGTTATTTCAATGACTGCTGAAGTCTTTGTCATAAAATCTTTCCCCAGTTCAACATCATCAAGAGTTTTCTTCTAAGATTTTAATTGGTTTGTGTCTTATATTTAAGTCTCTTATCCATCTTGAGTCAATTTTTATAAGAGGTGAAAGGTATGAGTCGAGTTTCAGTCTTTTACATGCAGTTATCCAGTTCTCCCCGTGCTATCTGTTGAATAGGGATTGTTTTCCCCACTGTATGTTTTTGTTTAGTTTATCAAAGATCAGATGGTAAGTAGAGACTGGTTTCATTAGCTGGTTTACTATTTTGTTCCATATGTCTTTGTCTCCATTTTCGTGTCAGTACCATGTTGTTTTGATTATTGTGAATTTGTAACATAGCCTGAAGTCTGGTAGGGTGGATGCCTCTACTTTATTTTTTATTATTATTTTTTTTAACAAGTGAACAGTTTATTAAGAATTAAACAAAGGTATGATGTGATACAGTACAAGGAAGACACTCATGATAGGTATAATAGTACTACTCACACAAAAACTTAAATTTCACCTCAAAAAAAATCACAAGACAAAAGAGAAAGCAATTTCACTGTTATAAAATAAGATATTTCATGCAAAGTATTAACTCTACTTTGTTTTTATTATTAAGAATAGCCTTAGCTAAATGGATTTTTTTCTGGTTCCATACAAAATCAAGTACTATTTTTTCCAGTTCTTCAAAATATTATGTTAGTATTTTAATGGGGATTGGATTACAGATTCAATCCAATCCCCATTAAAATACTAACATAATATTTTGGGTAATTACAGTACCCAAAGTAGTCTACAGATTCAATCCAATCCCCATTAAAATATTAACATAATATTTTGAAGAACTGGAAAAAATAGTACTTGATTTTGTATGGAACCAGAAAAAAACCCAATTACAGCACAAGAATATGGGGAAAGGGACAAGGGAGGGGAGGGGAGGGGTGGGGGGAGGATGGGCAGAGGGAGAGTAATTGGTGGGTCCACACTGACGGTGCATCTTAGAAGGGTACAGGTGAAATTTACTAAATGTAGAATATAAATGTCTGTACACAATAACTAAGAAAATGCCATGAAAGCTATATCAACCAGTTCAATGAAAATATTTCAAACTGTATATAAAACCAGCACATTGTACCCCATGATTGCATTTATATACACAACCATGATTTAATTTAAAAAAAAAGATTACTTTGGGTAGAATAGATGTTTTGACAATATTGATTCTTCTCAGCCAAGAGTATGGTACATTTTTCCATTTGTTAATGCCGCCTGCAATTTCTTAGGGTTTTATAATTCTTTTTAAAAAGATTTTTTACCTCTTTTATTAGGTATATTCCTAAGTATTTCATTTTCTCTGAAGCTACTGTCAAGGGAATTGTGTCCTTGATTTGCTTTTCAATTTGGCTGTTATTGGCATCTACAAAGGCTACTGATTTGTGGACATTGATATTATACTCTGAGACATTACTGTATTTCCTGATGCTTTCCAGGAGTTTTGTGGTTGAGTCTCTGGGGTTTTCTAAGACCATATCATCAGCAAAGAGAGAAAGTTTGACCTCTTCTGCTCCCATTTGGATGCCCTTCATATCCTTCTCTTGCCTGATCGCATTGCCTAGAACTTCCAGAACTATGTTGAATATTAGTGGTGATATTGGACATCCTTGTCTGGTTCCATTTCTAAGTGGAAAATCTTTCAGTTTTATACAATTCAGCATGATGTTAGCTGTGGAGTTGTCATAGATGGCTTCAATCAGCCTAAGAAATGTTCCACCGATGCCTATTTTCTTAAGCGTTCTTGTCAGAAAAGGATGCTGAATTTTGTCAAATGCTTTTTCTGCATCAATTGAAGAAATCATATGGTATTTGTTTTTGCTTCCATTGATAAGATGTATTACATTTTTGGATTTGTGTATGTTAAGCCAATCTTGCATCCCTTGGATGAAGCCTATTTGATCATGATGTATAATTTTTTTTTAAGAGATTCAGAGTTTAATTGGTGTGATGTATAATTTTTTTAATGAGTAGCTGGAATCTATTAGCTAACATGTTTTTGAGTATTTTTGCATCTATATTCACTAGTAAAATCGGTCTGTAGTTCTCCTTTTTTGTTTGGGTCCTTTCCTGGTTTTGGAATCAAGGTGATGTTTGCTTCATAGAATGTGTTGGGGAAGTTTCTTTCTCCTCAATGTTTTGGAATAGGTTCTGCAGTATAGGTACAAACTTATCTTTGAAGGTGTGATAGAATTCTGATGTGAATCTGTGTGCACAGCTAAGGCCACAACAAGTAAAGCAAAAAAGACGACCTTCAGAATGGGAAAAGTTATTTGCAAATGTGTAGATGTGGAGAGAAGGGAACACTTTTACACTGCTGGTGGGACTGCAAACTAATACAACATTTTTGGATGAAGTATAGAGAATCCTCAAAGAACTCAAATTAGACCTCCCATTGGATCCTGTAATCCCATTGCTAGGCATCTACCCAGAAGGAAAAAAATCCTTTTATCATAAAGACATTTGCACTAGACTATTTATTACAGCTCAATTTACAATTGCCAAAACATGGAAACAAGCTAAATGCCCACCATCCCAGGAATGGATTAACAAACTATGGTATATGTATACCATAGAAAACTATTAAGCCATTAAAAATGATGGAGACTTTACATCTTTTGCATCAACCTGGATGGAGGTGGAAAACATTTTTCTTAGTAAAGTCACAAGAATGGGGAAGCAAGAATCCAATGTACTCAATTCTGATATGAAGGTAGTTGATGATCTAATACAAGGGGTGGGTTAGGGAGAATGAAGGATCAGAGAAAGGGGAGGAGGGAGGAGGATGGGTGGTCATGGTGTATGGCACAGCTCTGGGGGGAGCTAATTACAAGAAGGACTGTAGCTAACAATGGCAATCAGTGTAACCTAATTCTTTGTACTCTCAATGAATCCTAAACAATTAAAAAAATTTTTTTTCCCTGTAAAAGCATGGAAAATTTACTCTGTTTTTCTACTTTGTAAAGAAAGAGAAAAAGATAAGTTACAGAAAATTACAAAACTATCCTGATTTTCAATTGCAGGTGACTTTGTACTCTAGGGGATATTTGCAATGACTGGAGACAATTTTGCTTGTCACAACTCAGAAAGTGCTTCTGATACCTAGAGGATAGAGGCCAAAGATGCTGCTAAACAGCCTATAATACACAGAACGGCCCCCAACAACAAAGATTTATCTGACCCGAGGGTCGATAGTGTTGGGATTGGGAAAAAAGAAAAAAAATCTTGTTGCAAAGAACTAAATAGGATGCCTTGAGAAAACCAGAGAAATAAGAAACAAAGCAAAATAAAACTCAGAACTTAATGTGTCGAGCTGGAAGGCACAGATTTTTTTTATGGGAAAGAAGAAAAATAATGCATAAGTATTGTTATTAGATAATTATGTGCATTTATAATAGAAAATAAATGCAGTTACGTGCACTAAGCTGCCCTCTCGAATCTTTCATTTAAAAGGTCTGTGGGGTATGAAGAGGATCTTGTTGATAGAGAATTGACATATTGATGAAGCAAAATGGTCTTTGGGGAAATTTCTCAGCTGTTTGATATAAATGGCAGTTCCCAGGGCATGGGCAATACCTTGCACTTAATACCTTTAAGTGGAAGTCAGACCTCAGTTATGTCAATGATCCACTCAAGGACACATGATCCACACTTTTCACTCCCTGCTACTCAGAAACGTAATTCTTAATACTTAACTCGTATAATAAGCACTAGAGGTAACAGATTTAACAAATAACAATGCAGGATGCCCAGTACATTTGATATTTATATTAAAAATATATTTTTTTTATTAAATCATAGCTATGTACATTAATGCAATCATGGGATGCAATGTGCTGGTTTTGTATACAATTTGAAATGTTTTCATCAAACTGGTTAACGTAGCCTTCACAGCATTTTCTCAATTATTGTGTTAAGACATTTATATTCTACACCTAGTAAATTTCACATGTACCCTTATAAGATGCACTGTAGGTGTGGTCCCACCAATCACCCTCCCTCCACCCTTCCTTTCCCCTCCTCTCTCCTCCCTCTCCCCTTTCCCCTTCTTCTTGAGCTATAAATGGGTTAGCTATAAATTGGTTTCATAGTAAGACTGAGTACATTGGATAATTTTTCTTCCATTCTTGAGATACTTTGCTAAGAAGAATATGTTCCAACAATGTATTGTTTTTTTATCCCCAGTTCAGTTTACTGGCCACGTTACATTTTATCTGAAATACTTAGTGAGTACTTTAATTGATGTTCATTAGTTTTAATGCAAAGAAAAATATTTTTGGTTGTTTGTTTGTTTTTTTTTTTTGTAGAGACAGAGTCTCACTCTATCGCCCTTGGTAGAGTGCCGTGGAGTCATAGCTCACAGCAGCCTCCAACTCCTGGGTTTAGGCAATTCTCTTGCCTCAGCCTCCCAAGTAGCTGGGACTATAGGCGCCCGCCACAGCGCCTGGCTAATTTTTGATGCAGTTCGGCCGGGGCTAGGTTTGAACCCACAGCCCTCAGTATATGGGGCCGGCGCCCTACTCGTTGAGCCACAGGTGCCGCAAAGAAAAATATTTTTTACATGTTGACATTTTCTATCCTTTTACAGTGTTTCTATTTGTTTGAAGTAAAGCCTTAATTCATCTTTCTTCTCCTCACTTTCTGCCCTCCCTTTCTCACTGATTGTATGTAATGACCACAAACTCAAAAGCCCTGAGCCACCAATTCTCTCTATTTAAATGTTGGCTTTTATGGCAAATATCCTAATATAAAATACACTTCAAATTTGGATTTTGAGTTAAAAGTTTCTTTTCTAAAAGAAGGCTGAGCTCAGCTATGGTGTTAAGTCAGTGAGGTGTGATACAGACTTAATAATAGTAAAAACCCTGTTGTCAAAGAAAACCCAGAGAGAAAAGGAAAGAGAAGCCAAAGCTCTTGTCTCCGGCCTGCCTCTCAGGAGACCACAGTGCTTCTCAAAATTCTCTTTAAACCACTTTTTCTCAGAATCACGTGAGACACGTAAATGCAATTCCTAGGCCTGAATCAGATTTTCCACCTTTAGCAAACACTACAGGTGAATCTGAATGCGCACTGATATTTGAACACCACGGGGCTAGAATTCTTCTGTTGCTGCGGTGTGCGTTCTGACAGTATTGGGAGGTGTTATGAACTAATGGCTTCCTTCAGTTTTGGACTTCATTCGGAAGACATGATTCTTGCTTCTTAACCAACCAAACCCATTTCTTCTCCACAACTCACACAAACTCACTTTCCTACCACCTTTATTATTTGTTCATTCATTCATCCTTTCACTTAACAGACGTTGATAGGTACAAACGTCTGTGAGTCTTTTAAATGGAAATGTTATAAATAGAAATCTCATCATTACCTTAGTGAAGGGCAGTGTCTTCGTATTTTACATTTCCGTCATTGTCCACGTTGTGGGCAGCTAAAAAGTACAGCTTTATTTTACTTATTTGTGGTCCTGCCACTCGTGACAAATATTTAATTTGTTGCTAAATGACATTTATGGCTTTGAACTTGCTTGTTTCTGTGTCTCCCCACATGCACCAGGGTCCCAGCTCGCGCTGACAATATGTGTGTATGCTTATCAAAGTGCCCTTGGGAAATGAAATAACATGTGCAACTCATTTGTTATTTTCCAGCAAACTTCATAACATTCTCCCTGATTCTATCCTTTGGATAGATTTCTAGTTTATCTTATATGTGAGAAATGACCTTATAACCTGTGTGTGACAGTTGTTTGGGTTTTATGAAGTGCCTTGCTAGCTGGCGATATAGGGGCATTACTCATAGATATTTGTTTGCTACCCCAGTAAGCCAAGAAAATTTATTTTTATATATTTAACTGCGGTGTCTATCTTCTCCTGCATGTCATTTAAAAGTAGTTCATGGAATAAAGAGAATGCTGCCAATTCTGGCTTTTGATGTGGGGAAAAGAGATGGATTGTCATCATGGGTCCCAGAGGTGAAAACTTGGTAACATACGCATCTTCTAGGACAAAATGAACTTGAAGAAAATTAAACATAAATTCTAACATCAAAGAGTTTCTGTTCTATTTCCATATTTAGAGGAAATATCAGTTTCCAACTCAGACCCCACACAGCCCTCAGAACATTTACATTGAGTCATCTGAAGTGTGCAATGGCAGAAAAGCAAGGCAGTCCCATTTAGCATGGGTGGGTTTTGTTGCTGTTTTTTAAGCAATGTCATCTTAGTGATCATTCCAAAGTTGTGTCTAATTTCTGTCATGTGAAAATACATGTTCTTGACTGGTCAAGACAATTCTTTAGGACTTCAAAAGCAAATTCTTAATCATCCATTGGCTCTTCATGTATTGTTCTAAGACTCAAATTAATTATTTTATGGTAGATTTCATAGTGTTGAATATAGCAAAGGTTTAAAAACACTGTGTTTATTATTCAAAATAACTGTGCACACTCGCACAAAATATGATTCTATCTCTCACAAAGAATATTTGCATTGAACTTCACTTTTCTGGCAGTTAGATATGGCATTTTGGGTAAGCACTTATGTGGGTGTGAACTTATTTTACACATTAGGAAGTCACAAGGTAGGAGCAGAGGTTCAGCTAGTTTGAGCACTAGGTATTAGGGAATACCTTCCCTTGCCAGTCCCTCTCAGCATGTCCATTTGGATCTAAAAATGCATGTGGTAACTTCTTTTCTTTTTTTACTTTGGTTTGTTTTCACAAAGTTGCCTGGAAGCAGGAGGGAGCAGAAAACAATCAATAAATGTGGTGACGGGGAAGGCCTGTTCTTAGAAATTAACAGAAAGATTTGGCTTTGGACAGCTGAGTAAACTGAGGCAAATTACCTGATTTCTCTGACCTCAGATTCAGAGAGGTGTGTTGTGACAATCAAGTTGAAGGCAGTTTGTTTGCAATAGGAAAACACTAGACGCAATGTAGATAGACTTTAACAGGGAACTGGTTGAATGATCTAATTTGGGTCCTGGGATACGCTAGTATATTAGATACATAGTACATGGGTTACCACCATCACAGAACTCTGAAAGCACTCCTGAACAGATCTAATGCTAAGTATTTACTTTCTTAAAATAATAAAAACCAGAAAACACTGAGTTTTTCAGCCATATCATGTTTTAAATAAAAACATATTATTTTGGTTAACATGTTTACACTTTAGAAATGGTTCTAGAAGGATAATTATTTTGCCAAAACATCCTTAAAGACACATAAATATCTGTTGGTATTCCTTTTTTCTTGAGACAGAGTCTCATTCTGTTTCCCTGGGTAGAGTGTTGTGCCATCATAGCTTACAGCAACCTCAAACTCTTGGGCTCAAGCTATCCTCCTGCCTCAGCCTCCCCAAGTAGATGGAACTACAGGCACCCAACACATTCCCCAGCTAGTTTTTCTATTTTTTTTTTTTTTTGAGTAAAGACAGGGGTCTTACTCTTGTTCAGGCTGGTCTCAAACTCTCCAACTCAAGCAATCCACCTGCCTGAGCCTCCCAAAATCTAGAGTACAGGTATATGAGGTGCTGTGCCTGACTCAGAAATATCTGTTGGATTTATGAATTGGTAAGACATCAAAATGTAAATCATTTAATGACTTTTTTTTTTGATTCATGAATGTTGAATTTTGTCATCATTACAGTCAATAGCAAGGGTTTAATAAAGGTAAATTCTATCTCCACATTCTTTCGCATTGTATTATTGCCAGTGGATTTTAGGCCATATGCTTTCATGCTTTTCACATGGGAGTATTTCCATTAACCCTTTCACAATTTGGAACTCCAACTTCTGTGTTGCCCAAGTATCCGAAACTCTTGTTTTGTATGTCTGTGTATATGAGTCCTATTTTATTAAAATAGAAATTTGTTTTTGAATGTAACAAAATCTTTGAGCCCTAAGAATTGCAGTTATAAACAAACATCTAAGGATGGTTGTCTAAACAATCAGTGATAGCTTTGAATGAAATGTAACTAATAAGAACTATTATATTCCAAATGAATTAACTATAAAAGCAGACAGGACAATAAATGAGATCCATATTAATACATGTACAGTGATAAGGCTACTATTGCAAACACAGAGTCAACTTAATGTGGATTGAGCTTGCAGCTAATTTATATTTCATGCCCTTTATTAACTGTTATCTAATGAGACTTATTCATATTGTTCACTGTATCACATCAAATTCTCCTAATAAAAATCTGCTCAGTTTTGCATATAAGTTACATCATTTCATAAAATTTTCAGCTGTCTTCGCTAAATAAAGTTGTCACTCAAACCTCATTTCCCGTTTGAGCACAGGGAAGTTGAATGGAGGCTGAATTAATCCTGTACATTGTCTCTGCTTGATGAGGTCTCTAAGAGATCTTTGTCCTGTCACCTTTAATGGACTCTGTCTAATGGACTCATTAGTAAATTTCTTATCATTTTTAGGAGAAAGATGCAATCTTATAAAGCTGTCCCTCATGCTTTTGGAAATTATTGTAATTTATTCTTTCAACACATTCAAAAATAAAGAATGAGGAGACTCTACTTTATTTGGGTACCATAAAATTGCAACAATGACATGCTGATTACAATGAGGGGTCCGGGAATATTATTTCATGCTGATTACTTCATGTTATATTCAAAACTAGTAGTTAACAATGGACAACACTCTTCAACTCAATAGCTTAACATTACAGCATACTCAAAAAATTTGCAGCTGGAAAATGGAGGTTTTCCTGGGCTTCCTTTATGTATGACTTCTTGATACCATGCAAATCTCTCTAAATTCATACCATGGAGATTTAGACCTTAATATGACTATGCAGTCCACTAATGAGCATTCATATTTGTTATCTTACATCACATTTCTTTCTTTCAGCTTCACGTGCTACTTTGGTTAATGAAATTTGCATAGACGGGTGGTAGAGGGAGAATGGATATTAGACAGATGTTTAATTCTGAAAATACCTGAATAGTTTAGTATTTTTACAGCATTTGGATGTGTTCTTATGCCCTTAATTTGTAAAATTTTACCACTTATGGTTCTACTATAACTTGAGAAATTTTGCTAAAATTTTATTAGCTGGTTTTCTTTGAATTCCAACTTTTAAATGTCCATTGCTTTCATATTTAATAAGAAAAATGTTCATGATTAACACTCTTGATAACTTTAATACGTTTTTCTTTTGCTTGAAGATCGCATTTGACTTTTTATTGTTAATTGTCTAATTTCAGTGGTGTGGCAACTGAGGGAAGAGAAGACACAGCAGGTAACTGCTTTGAAATCTAAGGTAGGGAATGGGGTGGTGAGAGAAGGGCGGAGAACTCTTTAGATGTTATGATAAGTAGAACCAGAAAGCACATTTCTAAAGTCAAGTTCGGGAGGGAGATCAGAGCAGAATCTGAGTTATCGGACCAGGCAAATTACCAGTACAAAGGGTAGCCTAAGAGCCTGAGCTAGGAAATGTCTGGACTTCCCAGGGTCCTGGAACAATTACTAACAACAGGCAATGAGGTTGCAGTTTGCAGAAATTCCAGACACAAAATGCAAAGCCTACATGGTTTGTTTTTGTTTGTTTGTTTTAATAATTTTATCACACCATTTCCCAAACTTTCTGAAGAAATTTAATAGAACTGTCATCTTTGGGATAGCTCCTTCAAGTACTTGCCCTTAAAAAACTCTCTTTAATAAAAAATAAAAATAAAAAAAACACCCCCCAAAACCTCTCTTTATGTTAGAGTTTTAAAAAAAGACACATTTTTCATGTTTGCAAGTCTTGAGATGCAGTGTTTTCTCTGCATAGAAAGTTCCTTCCCTTCTTATTTGTCTGGCAAACTCTTACTCTTACTTCAGGATGTAATTCACATTGCTCCTCATCTATGAAGCTTCCCCTAATAAGACCGTCCACGACTCAATGCCCAGGCTCAGTCATTCTGGTTATGCTCAGCACTCTATGCAAATACTTAACTTCTTATCTTAAAATGTGTCACTTATTATTGATTAGAGAAGTCATTGGGAACATCCAAGGCTGAGTCTCTCACATTAACCATATTAACTGCATGGTTAAAGATTCTCACCATTCTTGGTTTTTCTACTGTGGTGGAAGGTGCAGAGAATAAAACGTGAAGGAATGTTACTAACTTTAGCTTTGTTAATTTGTATTTTTATTATATCTCTTCTGTTGCACTGATACATCTGTGCTGCCTTTCCTAAATTGAACTGACTCTTCCATAAATTTTAGAATAATTTTTGAGCATCTGAAATGTTTATTGCACTCAATGTTTACACGGTACACAGTGTAGGGAGTGTGAATACAAAGAAGGAAAGGAACAAACCACCATCTGGTAGGTATGAATGTCTATGATGAGAGGTTAGTTAGTAGAGGCAGCATCTGAAAATGAGGAGAAATGGAAATAGTGTACATTAGGACTGGTGAGAAGTAAAACTGCAGATAAATTAATGATTATGAGTGCTTTTAACGCTCGTAGTTGACATAAACACCTCCATTTGGTGAAAATGAGGAGGTGTTACCTGGTACAGAGATCTGTGCACATCTAGAGTCCATTGCACAGCAAGGACTTTTTAGCTGTTTAGGTGGTAATAAAATTGAGCTGAACCCTTAATATACACCCTCAGGAAATATTTATGCCTTTCCCTCAAATTACAGAAAATTATTGGGGGAAGAAGGAACATTCCCATGATCACTTTGGCTTTCATTATCTGCCTTTTGATTGTGTCTCTATTTCTGCTTTGGCATCAAGTCAAATATAGGACTTAATCATTCATCTATTTCATTGAATAAAAAAACTTCAGAAGACATATAACATCAGACTTTACTAAAGTTTTGGAGAGGTGGCAGATTCACTTCTCATTACTGCAAAGAGCATTAAGTGTTAGTCATTCCTAACCTAAAATGTCTTTGAAATTCTCTCACATTCTTTTTTATTTCTTCTTCTTTTTTTTTTAACAAGAGAAAAACTCAGTTTAGTACAAGTTGGCAGGAGGGAGAAGGAGGGAGAAATGAGGAAGGACAGGGAGGAAGAGGATGATTGGGGTGCTCTCACCTAATGGGCACAATGCAAAGGTATGTGCCTTCCTGGGTGGGAGACGCAACTACAAGATCTTCCCGAACAAATGCAAATAATGTGACCTAGTTATTTGAACCCTCATATCAATATGAAATAATAAATGAATGAATGAATGAATGAAATTTTGGAAGTCTAGGAAAAAAAAATAAACAGAAAGTAGAATACTGGTAGCCAGGGCCTGGGGCGAGGAGTGGCATGAGGGAAATGGGAGTTGGTATTTAATGGGTATAGAGCTTCAGGTTTTTAGTTTTTAATTTTTTTTATTGTTGGGGATTCATTGAGGGTGCAAGAAACCAGGTTACACTGATTGCATTTGTTAGGTAAAGTCCCTCTTACAAGTGTTGCCCCCAAAAGGTGTGGCACACACCAAGACCCCACTCTACTCCCTCCTTCCCTCTCTCTGTTCTTCCTTTACCCCCACCCTCCCTCCTTCTTTCTCTCTCAGCTCTCCTATTCCCCCACCCCCACCCTGTCATTAATTGTCATTAATTGTCCTCATATCAAAATTGAGTATATAGGATTCATGCTTCTCCATTGTTGTGATGCTCTGCTAAGAATAATGCATTCCACTTCCATCCAGGCTTAATACAAAGCCTGTTAAGTCTCATTTTTTTAATGACTGAATAGTATTCTTGAAGTACAGTCTAAAATCTGGTATTGTGATGCCCCTAGCTTTGTTTTTATTACTAAGAACTTCCTTAACTATCTGAGTTTTTTTTCTGGTTCCATACAAAATGCAGGATCATTTTTTCCAAATCTTGAAAATAGGATGTTGGTATTTTAATAGGGATGGCATTGAATCAGTAGATTGCTCTGAGAAGTATAGACATTTTAACAACGTTGATTCTTCCCAGCCATGAGCATGGTATGCTCTTCCATTTGTTAAAGTCCTCTGCTACTTTTTCTTAGGATTTCACAATTTTCTTTACAGAGATTCTTCACCTCTTTTGTTAGGTCATTTCATAACTTAAATTTAAGTCTTTTATCCATCTTGAATCAATTTTTGTGAGTGGGGACAGGTGTGGATCCAGTTTCAGTTTTTTGCATGTGATATCCAGTTCTCCCAGCACCATTTATTCAATAGGGAGTCTTCCCCCAATATACGGTCTTGTTTGGTTTATTGAAGATTAGGTGGTTTTAAGCTGTTATTTTCTTTTACTGGCTTTCCATTAGATTCCAAATGTCTATGTCTCTATTTGTGTGCCAGTACCATGCTGTCTTGACCACTATGGCTTTGTAGTACAACCTAAAATCTGGTATGCTGATGCCTCTAGCTTTGTTTTTATTACTAAGAACTGCCTTAGCTATACAGGTTTTTTTCTGGTTCCATACAAAATGCAAAATCATTTTTTCCAAGTCTTGAAAGTATGATGTTGGTATTTTAATAGGGATTGCATTGAATCGGTAGATTGCTTTGGGAAGTATAGACATTTTAACAATGTTGATTCTGCCCAGCCATGAGCATGGTATATTCTTCCATTTGTTAAAGTCCTCTGCTACTTTTTCTTAGGATTTCACAATTTTCTTTATAGAGGTCCTTCACCTCTTTTGTTAGGTATATTCCTAGGTATTTCATTTTCTT
>CAUYRH010127698.1:0-14845 GCA_963574655.1 Perodicticus potto | reverse complement strand
ACTTTCACATGTTGAAGAAATTTGCCATAATTAAACCAGCTCTCCAGGATATTCTTAGACCTATACTCCACAATTAGCACCACAATCCTCTACGACAAAAGGAAACTCACTCAGAAACTTTTGATTAAATTCTAACTTCTGCAGTGGCAAAAGGTTTAAATACGTCCACTGGACATTCGAAAAAATCAATTCCCAAGATACTACCAGGCTTATCAACATTCTTAATTAATGTGAATGGCTTAAATTGTCCTCTAAAGAGGTACAGTTTGTATGATTGGATACAAAAACTCAGGCCACATATCCGTTGCATACAAGAATCTCTTCATGCCTTAAAAGATAAATGTAGACTCAGCGTGAAAGGATGGTGATCTACAATTAAGGCAACTGGCAATCAGAAAAAAGCAAATGTTGCAATTTTATTTGCAGATACAATGGGCTTTAAACCAAGAAAGGTAAGGAACGATAAGGATGGTTACTTCATATTTGTTAAGGATAACACTCAATATGATGAGATTTTAAGGATAAACTTTTATGCACCCAATAAAAATGCACCTCAATTTATAAGGAAGACTCTTACAGACATGACCAACTTATTTCCTCCAGCACCACTATAGGTGGAGATTTTAATACCCCCTTGGCAGTGTTAGATAAATCCTCCAATAAGAAACTAAGTAAAGAGTGTCACCTGTGCCTCAGTGGGCAGGGTGATGACCCCACGTACTGAAGGTGGTAGTTTCAAACCTAGCCATGGCCAAATTGCAACAATGACAAAAAAGTAGCCAGGCATTGTGGTGGGCACTTGATGCACAGCTACTCACGAAGCTGAGGCAAGACAATGGCCTAAGCCCAGGATTTGGAGATTTCTGTCAGCTGTGTGATGTCACAACACCCTACCAAGGGTGAAGAAATGAGACTTTTCCACTACAAAAGAAAAAGGAAAGAAACTAAGCAAGGAAATTTTAGACTTAAACTTAACCAATCAACAATTGGATTTAATAGACATCTACAAAACATTTCATCCTAACAAAACTGAATAAACATTCTTCTCATCAGCCCATGGAACATCCTCCAAAATCGACCACATCTTAGGTCACAAGTCTAACCTCATAAAATTTAAAAAAAAAATGAAAGTATTCCTTGGGCAGTGCCTGTTGGTCAGTGAGTAGGGTGCTATCCCCATATCCTGAGGGTACTGGGTTCAAACTTAACCCCAACCAAACAGCAACAAAAAGTAGCTTTATGTTGTTGTGGGCTCTTGTAGTCCCACCTGCTTGAGAAGCTGAGGCAAGAGAATAGCTTAAGCCCAAGGGCAGGAAGTTGCTATGAGCTGTGATGCCATGGCACTCTATCGAGGGCAACAAACTGAGACTCTGTCTCTAGAAAACAAATAGAAAAAAATTTTCATTGTACTTTTTCAGATCATCATGTAATACAATTTGAACCCCATAACAACATGAATCTGCATTCTCATATAAAAACATGGAAAATAAATAACCTTATGTGGAATGATAGCTGGGTCATAGTTGAGATTAAAAAGGAAATTATCAAATTTTTAGATCACAACAATAACGAAGACACGAATTACCAGAACCTCTAGGTTAGCACAAAGGCAGTTTTAATAGGGGGAATTTATAGCATTGCAAGCCTTCCTCAAGGGAACGGACAGAGAGGAAATTAACACTTTAATGGGACATCTCAAGCAACTGAAAAAGGAAGAACATTCCAATCTCAAATCCAGCAGAAAAAAAGAAATAACTAAAATTAGAGCAGAATTAAATGAAATTGAAAACAAAAGCATTATATAACAGATCAAAAAATCAAACAGTTGATTTCTCAAAAAGGTCAATAAAATAGAAATAACTTTGGCAAACCTAACTAGGATAAAAAGAGTAAAATAACTAAATTCATCAATCAGAAATTACAAAGATGATACAACAATAGACTCCTCAGAACTTAAAAAAATCCTCATGAACATTACAAGAAACTCTATTCTCTGAAATATGAAAATCTGAAGTAAATAAACAAATACTTGGAAGCACGCCACCTTGCTAGACTTAGTCTGGAAGTGTAAATGTTGAACAAGCCTATGTCAAGCTATAAAATACCAGCAAGTATAGAAAATCTTCTCAAAATGAAAAGTCAGGGAGCAGATGGCTTCATATCAGAATTCTACCAAACCTTTTAGAAAGGAACTAGTACCTATTACTTGAACTTTTCCAAAATATAGTAAAAAGAATGAATACTACCCAACACATACTATGAAGCAAACATCACTTTTATCCCCAAACCAATAAGAAAATAAAATTATAGACCAATATCTCTAATGAATATTGATGCAAAAATATTCAAGAAGATTCCAGCAGCACATCAAAAAAAATTATACACCATGACCAAGTGGGTTTTATACCAGGGTCTCAAGGCTTGTCCAAAGTATATAAATCTATAAATATAATTCATAACATAAATAAAATAAAATACAAAGACCATGTTATTCTCCTAATTAATGTTGAAAAATATCTTAATACTATCCAGCATTCTTTCATGATAAGAACACTTATGAAAATAGGTACAGAGTGGCACAATGGCTCAAAGGTATTTGGGTGACAGCCTCATATACCAGAGGTGGCATGTTCAAACATGATCCTAGGCAAAAACTGGACAGAGAGAAAGAGAGAGAGAGAGAGAGAAAGAAAAGGAAAGAAAAAGAAAATAGGTACCGAAGGGACATTTCTTAAAGGGATAGAAGTCATCTATAGCAAATCAAAAGCAAATATCATATTGAATTGGTTTAAGTTGAAAACATTTCCACTCAGATCAGAAACAAGGCAAGGTTGTCCATTGTCTCTACTGGTTTTTAACATTGTAATGGAAGTCTTAGCCATTGCAATCAGGGAAGAAAAGGGAATCAAGGGTATCCATATAGGGTCAGAGGAGATAAAACTTGCACTATTCTCAGATGATATGATTGTATTTCTGGAAAACCCCAGGGATTCAATTACAAAACACTTAGAATTGATCAAGAATACTTCACCATCTCAGATTATAAAATCAATGATCACAAATCTATAGTTTTCATATATACCAACAATAATCAACCCGAAAAACAAGTCAAAAACTCTATTCCTTTTACAACAGTGCCAAAGAAGATGAAATATTTGGGAGTTTACCTAACAAAAGACATGAAAGATCCCTGTAAAGAAAACCATGAAACTATAAAACAATAAATAAGTTAGGACATTAACAAATTGTAAAACAAGCCATGCTCATTGTTTTGTATGAAATCAGAAAAAACCTGGAATAGTCATTAATCAGAAATAAAAACAAATCAGGAAAAATCACACTAGCAGACCTACGACTATACTATAAATTGCTAGTGATCAAAACAGCATGGTACTGGCACAAAAACTGAGAGGTAGATGTATGGAACACAATAGAGAACCAAGAGATGAACCCAGCTACTTATCATCATTTGATATCCAATAAGCCAATTGAAAACTGTCAGTGGGGAGACTCCTCATTTAAGAAATGGTGCTTGGTGAACTGGTTGGAGAACTGTAGAAGACTGAAATTGGATCCACACATTCTTTATTAATTATAATAGACTCTTACTTGATTAAAGATTTAAACTTAAGACAGGAATCTATAAAAATGCTAGAATAAAGTGTAGGAAATACCCTTGAAGAAATTGGCTTGGGTGAATATGTTATGAGAAGGAACCACTGGGGAACTGAAGCAACACCAAAAATGAATTACTGGAATCTGATTGAACTAAAAATCTTCTGCACAGTCAAGAACACAGTAAGGAAAGCTAGCAGGCAGCCTTCAGAAATAGAGAAAATATTTGCATGGTATGTCTCTGACAAAGGTTTAATAACCAGAATCCACAGAAAACTCAAACATATTAGCAAGAAAAGAACAAAGGGAGCAGCACCTATGGCTCAGCGAGTAGGGCGCTGGTCCCATATACTAAAGATGGCGGGTTCAAGCCCAGCCTTGGCCGAAATGCAAAACGAAAAAAAAAAAAAAAATAGCAGGGCATTGAGGCAGGGGCCTGTAGTCCCAGCTACTCGGGAGGCTGAGGCAAGAGAATCGCCTAAGCCCAAAAGCTGGTGGTTGCTGTGAGTGTGACACAAGAGCAATCTATGGATTGCAATAAATTGAGACTTTGTCTCTACAAAAATAAATAAATAAATAAATAAATAAAATAAAATAAAGAACAAGTTGATCCCATCTCAGTGTGGACAAGGGACTGGAAGAAGAACTTACTTGAAGAAGACAGGTGCATGGCATAAAGACACATGGAAAAATGTTCTTCGTCCTTTATCTTCAGAGAAACACAAATGAAAACCACTTTGAGATATTGTCCAACTCCAGAAAAATTAGTCCACATCACAAAATCCCCAAAACATACATGTTTGCATGGATGTGGAATAAAAGGGAAAATTTCCCTACTGATGGTGGGAATTCAAAGTAATACATTCCTTTTGAAAAAAAATGTTTGGAGATCACCTAGGATTCTAAAAAGAGAACTGCCATTCTATTGGGTATATAACCAGAGGACCAAAATCAGGTTATAACAAAGATACTTGCTGACAAAACTACATGGAGTTAGTGAAGTAGGATAGTATTTGTTTTACATTTTTACTTTTAGACAGAATTTCACATTGTCAAACTCAGTAGGGTGCCATGACGTAACACAACTCAGAGCAATTTCCAACTACTGGGCATAAGTGATTCTTTGGCCTCAATCTACCAAGTAGCTGTAACTACAGGCTCCCACCAAAACATCTGGCTATATTGTGCTGCTGCTTGCCTGGGACCTGGTTCAGACCCACAACACTTGATATATGGGCCCAGGGCCCTACCCACTGAGCTACAGGAATGGCCCATGGGACACTATTTCAAGACCTGTTTGACACCTACCCCAAAACATTCATTTGAGAGAAGCTTACAAATATACTATGCCTGGCTACTGCCTCCATTTGGTCATAGATTTTCAGGTCTTAAACATGTCTAATTTGTTTGAACCATCAAGTTAATTCTGGTGTTTTACATGATGAAAATGTTGATTGGTTGGTTTGTATGTGCATGAGTGTGTGTCTGGGTATTTTTGAGATAGAGTTTCTTTATGAGGCCCAGACTAGTCTTTTGTGACCTCAGCCTACATCATAGTAACCTCAAACTCCAGGAGTCAGGAAATCCTCCTGCCTGACGTTCCCATGTGTCTAGGACTTCAAGATCCTGTGGCAATGCCTAGATAGTTTTTCACTAAAGCCAGGGTCTGACTCTTGCTCTGTATGTTCTGAGCACAACGTTGTTCAAGTACTCCACTCTACTCAGAATTCCAGAGGGCTGAGTTATAGTTGTGAGACACCTAGATTAGTCATTTACTCTTTCTTGGTTTCCCTCTTTCCCTTCCTCCCTTAGCCCCTCCCTCACTTTTTCCTTCCTTCCTCCAATTCTCTCAAATTCAATAGTGAGCTCTCTACACTTTTTTCTTTCTTTGGGAGTGTTTAAAACCTTTGTCTTCCATGTCAGAAATCCTTTCTTCTGCTTGCTCCATTCTGTTACTGAGGGATTCTACTCTATTTCTCAGATCTTTGAGGGCTGCAACTTCTTGCCTCAATCTGTCAAAATCTTTGGTCATTTTGTTTTTGAATTTGTTGAATTCTTGAAACATCTTTTGGGTCATCATTTGGATTACTGCTTGAAATTCTAATTCCATCTTTTCCTCCATTCTGCTGATCTTATTTGCTGTCCAGACTCTGAATTTTATTTCTGACATCTCAGCCATTTGCTTATGCAAGGGATCTTGTGCTATAGCTACCTTGTAGTTCCTTGGGGGAGTTGATCTACTTTGATTATTCATATTGCTTGTGATTTTCTGTTGATTCCGCCTCATTATTATTTTTCACTGTTGCCTATGACCATCCTCAGAGTTGGGGAGGTGTCTCTCCCAGATCAGACCCCAGCATGATCATTCTGTTGTTGCTGGTTCTTGGTAGAGTGTGACCCTATGTAGCTCCTCTGGGACTGCCACGCCCAAGGACTGTCCCACCCTATCTGGCTGCGGGAGCAGCTCCAGAGTGAGGCATACCCAGATCAAGCAGCAGGGCATGGGATGGGGAACCTGGTGGCTTTTGCAAAGGGATCCCATGTCTCCAGCAGTCTCTGGCTGGAAGGAGGCCTATGGAGGGAGGGCATGGGTCAAGCACACTCCTGTGTGCCTGAATAGACAGGCAGGGCCAGTGCAGAAACAGAGAGGGTAGGAGAGGAGGCATGTTGTGTGGCTCCTGGAATTCCTGGCTTGTGCAGGCATGCGGAGGCCTGGCAGGTTCCTGGTGGAGTCCTTGGCCCATGTGGGAGGTAGGCAGAGGCCCGGCACAGAGATCCCAGCAGAGTCCCTGGCCACAGCAGGCCAGGCAGAGGGCCAAGGCCAGGCGGAGTCCCTGGCTGCTTCAGGTGGAGGGCCGAGTCACTGAGGGCGCAGATCAGAGCCTCACAGTTGTCCCAGCAAGCAGCGGCTGAGGCTGGGTGGGGCACAGATGGGCACCGCGTAGGAGTCCCAGCGGACTTCCTGGCAGCTTCTGGCAGCAAGGCAAGGCCCCGTGGTGTGTCAATAAGGCTGCACAGGAGTCCCAGCGGAGTTCCTGGCCACTGCTCGCAGTGGGCCAAGGCCCAGCGGAGTCCCAATAGGAGCCACACGTGGATCCCGGCGGAGTAGAGTTCCTGGCCACTGTGGCCGGCAGGCCTGGCTCACAGATCAGAGCCAGGTCAGGGTTCTAAGCTGGTGGGCTGAGGCTGGGAGGAGCACAGATGGACATACGTGGGAGTCCCGGTGGACTTACTGGCCACTGCTGGCAGCCGGGCTGGAGGGGTGCCACTTGGGCCACACGTGGTTCCCGGTGGAGTGGAGTTCCTAGCTGCTGTCGGTGGCGGGGCTGGGGCATGATGCACAGATCAGAGCCGGGCGGGGGGTCTCAGCGGGTGTGCAGAGGCCAGGCGGAACCCAGGTTGGCACCATGCGGGAAACCCCGTGGAGTTCCTGGCTGCTGCTGGTGGCAGGCCAAGGCCCCTGGGGTGCCAATCAGGTCTGCAGCAAGTTCCTACAGAGTTCCTGGCTGCTGCTGGCAGCATGCCACAGACCAATGGGGTGCCAATTGGGGCCCCGGCTAAGTGGAGTTCCTGGCCGCTGTGGGCATCAGACCTGGGGCACAGATTGGAGCCTGGTCCCAGCGGGCTGTGAGCTGAGGCGGGGTGGGAGTCCTGGCAGACTTCCTGGTGCTTCTGGTGGTGGGCCAAGGCCCAGTGGGGTGTCAATAGTGTCGCAGGGGTGTCCTGACAGAGTGTACCTCCTGGTACTGTGGGCGCCAGGCCTGGGGCCTGGATCAGAGTCGGGCAGGGATCCCAACCGGCTGCAACCCGAGGCAGGCGTGGCACAAATTGGCACCACATGGGAGTGCAGATGTACTTCCTGGAGAGCCAAAGCCCAGCAGAATTCCTGGTCCCTGCAGGTGGCGAGCTGACTACTGGTGGGGCACAGTTCGGAGCTGCTCTGGTGTCCTGGCGGTATCTGTGGCCTGGGGGCTGGCAAGGGCTTGGTGGGGCCCCAGAGTCTCTTACCTTGTGGGCCGCCTGGTCCAGCAGAACCCTGCTAAAGTCCTCCTCCCACAGTTTCAGCAGAGGTCAGGCATCAGGTAAGGGGGGAAGGATATCCTGGAAGTTCAGAATGGCGGAAAACTTTAGATCTGTTTTTCTGCATGAAACTTGGTTTCTTGAATTCCCAGCTTGCCTCACAGGTGACCTGCAGTTTTCAATTCTCTCTCTGTAGACTGGGCTCCCAGTCTTCAGCTTAATTGGGCAGTTTCTGTAGGTTATCTTTCCTTTTGGACAGGAACCTCTGTGGGAAGCTGCTTCCAATCGGCCATCTTGCCCCTCCCCCTCATTAGCATTTTCATAAGAAAGAGATAAAAGGAGCATGTCCTGCATTTCTGGTCCTGGAATTGCCCTCTTGATGGCAGCAGGGAGCTTTGAAAGAAACTCAACATAAGGCTCATTGGGACCCTGAATGATCTTGGTAAAGAATTTCCCTTCCCTAGGATCACCTAATTGTGCCCAGGCATGAAGACAAATATCCCTGATTATGATCAGTGTCTCATCTGTTAAATCCAGCTGTCCCTCATACCTTCTGTACTCTCCGTTGCCTGTCATTTGGTCATAAGAGAGGTCAGGATTGCTATTATTCTGTGACTGAGCCTCGTTATTCCACCAAGAAACAAATTGTAAGTATTGTGCCAGGGATAAGGCCGTTTCAGCATGTCTCTCCCAGTATCAAGGTGTCAGAACCCAATCTCCACAATAGGATCTTAGCAAGCCCTGAATATATGGTGCATTAGGTCCACATGCGCTAAAAGCATCTTTCAAAGGTTTAAGGAATTTAAGATCTACCTCTGCATACTGGACCTGCCCGGCTGGGGCAGGACTAGCTTGAGCAGCTACGCCTGCTCTTCTGGCAGCCGCCAAGTAACTGGCATAATAATTCCTACATCTTGGTCAAAAGAGGAACCAGCACAAGAAATATCTGGCTTATGGAGAATTCTTAAATCATGTGGTCTAGGAAAATTAACTCTATGCACCATTGTGGTAGTTTCCACACTTTGATATGTATGTGGAGTGGCAGATGGATGCCTATTGGAAACCAAATAGAGTTGTTTAGCCATATCGGTAGATGTGGGCCAAGATTGCAAAGATTTAGGTATTTCATGAAAATATTTTGGCCCTTCAGGCAAGAAGGTAGGTGGTGGAGAAATAGGTGAAGGTGCTGGGAAAGGCATGTTAGTAGATGGCGCCAGTGGTGCAGAAGGTTTATGTATAGCCTCTTCAATTCATTCATTACATTCTCTAATGAAATCCCTTAAATTAGACATTTTTTTCTTGTAAGGATTGCCATGAGGTAGAAAGACTCAAATCACCTTCACCCTTTTCCCCTTCATCAATTACACTGTTAGTTTCCTGTTTTTTTCTCTTTTCCAGATAATTTAAATAAATCAGGCCCTAACATCTCATCCTCATGCTTAGAAACCATTGCCTGCCACCTGAGTTGATGATTTCTTATTGGAAACAAAAGTCTGCAATGTAATTTTAACCAAGTTATATGCCATCCAAACATCTGCATATATAATATTACCTGCTGATGAAATCTTTTCATATCCTCTCCCACATCCTCCCAGGTGGAGAGATTTAACTGATGGCTAGACTCAGGAGAAAACCAATAACAGCATTCATAAACAGTTGAGACAAAATGGAGAAAAGTTTTGATTTTTAACATAAACTACCATGGAGTCTAACAAATATTTTAACAAATGAATATACTCTTCCTCTTTAGAACTTGTATTACCCATTTTCAATGTCCCTTTCAAATATAAATTTCGAAAGTCCTGGGTACTTACAGCCCAGTGGTAACCTTTTGATTTTGTGCTTTCCCAGTGAATTTTACCCTAAGGTCAGTGAACAGAAGTTCCAGGGACAAACCAATAAGGCTTTGTGCAGCTGAAGACCCTGTTCACTGAGCCAGATATAGTTGCCCACCAAACTAGATGTTCAGAGACTCAAAGGAAAGCACCACACACAGAATGAATATGAAAGGGAGACTGAGGCTCGCTTGGGCACTCGGTGACTACCCACACTTATTGGGTGTTTTCATACACAACACTGATTAAATAAAGGTATAGAAATAGAAAAGGGAACAAATAATGATGAAATTACAAAACTGCCATGAAAAGATGCTGCTGGACACATATATAGTTAATTTAAATTGAGAACACTTTGCTCAACACTATGCTCAAGGCTTAGCTATGATGACACCTTACTGTCTGTTCTGTTTGATTAGTTCCCTAAAACATAGAAAAGAAAATTTGCTAAAAGGAGAATGGAACACAATATATCTGCCTGCAACCTCCACAGGCCCCCAGCATCCAGTTGCAACTGTGAAAAGCCCTCCAATAACTTTCTTTTCAGTGAACATTTAACTGATTGTTCTTATTAGCTTGGGAATTTCCAAGGATAAAGAATTTTTTCCATATTAGGGCAACATTCCTCGGGGAGCACATAAGGCCATGTCACTTGCTTTGTTTGTGGGGCTGGTACCCCTCCAGTAATTCCTAACTCTGGAAGCTGAGAGTTTGAAGTTTAAGGTAAACTAGTATTGGTCTTATTATTTCTTAGCCAAAGGCTCTCTTCCTCTGTGGAACCTGGAGACCTGAATAGTGAACTTCAGGTACACATAATTGTGCTTTATCCTTGGAAAGTTGGTATCCATAATCATCTAGAAAGTTTAATAGATCTTGGGTAGCTTTGTGACATTCCTATACATCTGGCACTCCCATTGGAATGTCATCTACATACTGAATAAGAGTCATTGTAGGATATTAGAAACAACTTAATTCTTTGGCTTGGGCTTGTGCAAATAAGTGTGGGCTGTCCCTTAATCCCTGGGGTTTTGCTCGTCCCACCTGTCTCTCAGTTGCCCACACAGCTTGATTAATTTCTGTCTCTAATAAGGGAAGGTATCATATAGGTTCCTATCCAAATTCATATAAATGCTTGTTTCCGCTTTAGTTAATATGTCTCTTCCCAAAAGGGGAGCAGGAATTTCAGGCATGAACAGGTAGGCATGAGGGAGCATCCAGTCACTTCATTTGCAGGATAAAGGCTGAGAGAACAATTTGGTAACTGGCTTTCCAGACACCCCCCTGTATAGGTATAGAGTTGGGGAATAAATGACCAGGGTTAGAGAGGAGTACAGAAAAGGTTGATCCAGTGTCCAGAAGAAATTCTGTCTCTTGGCCCTCCACTATGAGGCAATCCTGGGCCTCTTCAGGGGTGATAACATAAACTGGAGCCATGAGAATATACCTCGGACACCCTCACTCCAGTTTAGGCACTGATGGTATCACTTTCCCAGGAAGCCTTCACATCTGGGGAGAGGCTACCCTCCAATAATCATCCTTACACTCTGGACAGAGGCCCAGTGGTTTGCCAGACAAGAATTTCTGCCAGAAGCAGTCTTTCCTGAAGTGACCAGTCTGACAACATTGGAAGCACTTATTCTTAGTTGTTCCAGCTTCCCCATATTCTTATGCTGTAATTGGGTTATAGCTTTCATATGAAAGCTATAAATTAGTTTCATTGTAGAGATGAGTACATTGGATACTTTATCTTCCATTCTTGGAAAACTTTGCTAAGAAGAATATTTTCCAGCTCCGCCCATGTAAACATAAAAGAGGTAAAGTCTCCATATTTCTTTAAGGCTGTATAATATTCCATAGTGTACATATACCACAATTCATTAATCCATTTGGGAGCCCATTATCACTTGGGATTTTTCCATGACTTAGCAAGTATGAGTTGAGCTGCAATAAGCATTTTGATACAGATATATTTGTTATAATGTAATTTTTGATATTCTGGATATATACCTAGTAGAGGAATTATGGGATAGAATGGCAGGTCTATTTTTAGATTTCTAAGTATTCTCCAGATATCTTTCCAAAAGGACCATATTAGTTTGCATTTCCACCAGCAATGTAGTAATGCTCCCTTTTCTCCACATCCACACCAGCATCTCTGGTTTTGAGATTTTGTGATGTGAGCTAATTTTTTTTTTTTTTTTTTGTAGAGACAGATTCTCATTTTATCATCCTCGGTAGAGTGTTGTGGCATCACACAGTTCACAGCAACCTCCAACTCCTGGGCTTAGGAAATTCTTTTGTCTCAGCCTCCTTAGTAGCTGGGACTACAGGCGCCCACCACAATGCTCGGGTATTTTTCTTTTTTGCAGTTCTGATGAGGCTGGGTTTGAACTTGCCACCTTTGGTATATGGGGCTGGCGCCCTACTGGATGAGCCACAGGTGATGCCCGATGTGGGCTAACCTTATTGGAGTTAGATGATATCTCCAAGTAGTTTTGATTTGCATTTCTCTAATGATTAAGGATGATAAGTATTTTCTCATGTATGTTAGGACGTGCACCTGTCTTCTTCAGAGAAGTTTCTCTTCAGGTCCCTTGCCCACCCTGAGATAGGATCACTTGTTCTTTTCTTGCTAATACATTTAAATTATTTGTGTATTCTAGATATTAAACTTTTGTCGGAGACAACCTGCAAATATTTTCTCCCATTCTGAGGGCTGTCTGCTGGCTTTACTAACTGTGTTCTTGGCTGTGAGGAATCTTTTTAGATTGGACACATCCCAGTAGTGTGTTTTTGATGCTGCTTCAAGTGTCGGAGGGTCCTCGTCACAAAATAGGCCAAGTCCTTCAAGAGTTTCCCCTGCATGTTCTTCTAGTACTTTTATAGTTTCATGTCTTAAGTTTAAATTGATAATCCAGTAAGAGTCTATCTTAGTTAAAGGAGAAAGGTGTGGGTCCAGTTTCAGTCTTCAACAGGTTGCCAGCCCGTTCACCCAGCACCATTTGTTAAATATGGAATCTTTTCTCAACTGAATGTTTTTACTTGTCTTGTCAAAATTCAAATAACTGTCAGTAACTGGGTTCATCTCTTGCTTCTCTATTCTGTTACATTCATCTACCTCTCTTTTTCTGGCAGAACCATACTGCTTTGATCACCTCAATTTTTAGTATAGTCTGACCTCTGATAGCATAACTCCTCCTGCTTTGTTTTTATTTATGAGTAATATCTTGGCTATTTGAGTTTTTTTCTGCTTCAATATAAAATGAGGGATTATTTTTTCAAGATCTTTAAGATATGACAATGGAACTTTAATATGGATTGCATTAAAATTGTATATTGTTTTGGGTAATATAGACATTTTGACAATGTTGATTCTTCCCAGCAATGAGTATGGCATGTTTTTCAATTTGTTAACATCTTCAACTATTTCTTCCCTTTGAGATTCATAATTCTCTTTATAGAGATCTTTCACATCCTTTTTCAGGTAAACTCCCAAATATTTCATTTTCTTTGCAAACTACTATAAATGGAATAGAGTCCTTTACTGTATTTTTCAGCATGACTATTGTTGGTATATATAAAGGCTACAGATTTATGAGTGTTAATTTTGTAACCTGATACACTACTGTATTCCTTTATCACTTCCAAGAGTTTTGTAGTTGAATGCCTGGTATTTTCCAGATATAAAATCATATCATCAGCAAAGTGTAAAAGGTTGATCTCTTCTGCCCCTATATGGATACCCTTGATCACCTTTTCTTCCCTAATTGCAATCGCTAAAACTTCCATTAGAAAGAGCAGTGGAAACAATGGGCATCCTTGACTGGTTCCTGATCTGAGTGGAAAAGATTTCAATTTAACTTCATTCAATAACATATTGGCTGAAGGTTTGCTGTAGATGGCCTTTATCAGTGTAAGAAATGTCCCTTCTATACACATTTTCTTAAGTGTTTTGATCAGGAAGAGATGCTGGATATTATCAAAAGATTTTCTGCATCAATTGAGAGAATCATACAGTCTTTGTTTTTAATTTATTTATGTTCTGAATTATATTTATAGATTTACGTATATTGAACCAGCCTTGACACCCTGGGATAAAACCCACTTGGTCATTGTGTATAATTTATTTGATGTGTTGCTAGATTATGTGTGCTAGGCTCTTGTTGAATACTTTTGCCTCAATATTCATTAGTGATATTGGTCTATAATTTTCTATTCTTTTTGGATGTTTTCCTGGTTTGGGGATAAAGGTAACATTTGCTTCATATAATGTGTTAGGTAGTATTCTTTCTTTCTTTATATTTTGGAAAAGGTTGAGTAATATAGGTACCGGTTCCTCCTTAAAGGTTTGGTAGAATTCTGATGTGAAGCCATCTGGTCCCAGGATCTTCTTTATAGGGAGATTATGTATAGTTGATACTATTTCAGAACTTGTTATAGCCCTGTTCATCATGTCCACTTCACTTTGGCTAAGTCTTGGAAGGTGGCATGATTCCAAGTTTTAGTCAATTTCCTTCATATTTTCCTATTTCAGACAAAAAATTTTCTTGTAATAGTCATTAAGGATTTGTTGGATTCCTGAGGGGTCTGTTTTTATTTCGTCTTTACCATTTCTGATTGATGAAATTAGAGATTTTATTCTTTTTTCCTTGTTAGTTTAGCCAAAGGTGCATCTATTTTATTGACCTTCTCAAAAAACCAACTTTTTGATTTATTGATCTGTTATATAATTCTTTTGTTTTCAATTTCATTCAATTCTGCTCTAATTTTTTTTTCTTCTGCTGGATTTGGGATTGGAATGTTCTTCCTTTTCCAACTGCTTGAGATGTCCCATTAAATTGGTTTTTTTTATTATTATTTATTTATTTTTTATTGAATCATATCTGTGTACAATAATTCAGTCATGGGGTACAGTGTACGGGCTTCAGATACAATCAGAGATATTTTCATCAACCTGATTGCGATAACATTTAAAAGACTTTCTCATTACTTTCTGAGAACAATTTTGATCCGTATTTAGAAGTTTTCTCCCTCTTTCCATTCTCTTGAAGAAGCCTTGCCATGCTATAATTTTCCCTCTTAGTACTGCTGTTGCAGTATCCCAGAGGTTTATATAATTTGTGTCTTCATTATTATTTTTTTCTAAAAATTTGGTAATTTCCTTCTTAATCTCATCTATGACCCATCTATCATTCAGCAAAAGGTTATTTAGCTTCCATGATTTTGTATGAGTATGCAGATTCCTGTTGTTACTGAGTTCCACTTTTATTCCATGATGGTCCAAGGAGATGCTAGGAATAATTTCTATTCTTTTCATTTTTCTGAGTTTAGATTTGCGACCTCAGATGTGATCTATTTGGAAGTATGTTACATGG
>CAUYRH010127695.1:0-19972 GCA_963574655.1 Perodicticus potto | reverse complement strand
TGGATACTTTTTCTTCCATTCTTGAGATACTTTCCAGTTCCATCCATGTAAACATAAAAGAAGTAAAGTCTCCATCTTTTTTAAGGCTGCATAGTATTCCATGGTATACATATACCACAATTTATTAATCCATTCATGGGTTGATGGGCATTTGTGCTTCTTCCATGACTTGGCAATTATGAATGAGCTGCAATGAATACTCTGGTGCAAATATCTTTGTTACAAAGTGATTTTTGGTTTTTTGGATATACTACTAGTAGAGGAATTGAAGGATCAAACAGCAGGTCTATTATTAGATCCCTGAGTGTTCTCCAAACTTCTTTCCAAAAGGAACGCATTACCTTGCATTTCTACCAGCAGTGCAGAAGTGTTCCTTTTTCTCCACATCCATCTATAGTTTTGGGATTTTGTTATGTGGACTACTCTTACTGAAGTTAGATGATATCTCAAAGTGGTTTTTATTTGTATTTCTCTGTTGATTAAAGATGATGAGCATTTTTTCATGTCTGTAGACTATGCACCTGTCTTCTTCAGAGAAGCTTCCGTTCAAGTCTCTTGCCCACAATGAAATGACATTACTTGTTCTTTCCTTATTAATAAGTTTGAGTTCTCTGTGGATTCTGGTTATCAGACTTTTGTCAAAAACATAACTTGAAAATATCCTCTCCCATTTTGAGTGCTGTCTGCTTGCTTTACTTACTGTGTTCTTGGCAGTGCAGAAGATTTTTAGTTTAATAAGACCTCCCAGTAATGTATTTTTGGTATTGCTTCAATTTCCCATGGGGGTCCGCTTCATACAGTTTTCTCTCAGGCCAATTTCTTCAAGTGTTTCCCCTGCACTCTCTCCAAGAAACTTTATAGTTTTACATCTTAAGTTTAAGTCTTTTATCCAGTGAGAGTCAATTTTTGTTAAAGGTGAAAGGTGTCGGTCCACTTTCTGTCTTCTATAAGTCTCCAGCCAATTCACCCAGCACCATTTGTTAAATAGAGAATCATTCCCCCAATTTATATTTTTGATGGGCTTATCAAAGAACAAATGACAACAAGTGTCTGTATTCACCTCTAGGTTCTCAATTCTGTTCCATACATCTACATTTCTATTTTTGTTCCAGTACAAAAACAGCACTGTTTTTGATCACTATAGATTTGTAGTCTGAAGTCTGGTAGCACCATTCACCTAATTTCGTTTTTATTTCTGAATAATATCTTGGCTGTTCAAGGTTTCTTCTGTTTCCATATAAAATGAAGTACTAGTTTTTCCAGATCTTTAAAATATGACAGAGGTGCATGAATAGGGATTGCATTAAATCTGTAGATTGCTTCGGGTAGAAGGGACATTTTAACAATGTTGATTCTTCCCAGCCACGAGCATGGCATGTTTTTCCATTTGTTAACATCTTCAGCTATTTGTTTTCTCAGAGTTTCATAATTCTCTTTATAGAGATCTTCCATGTCCTTTGTTAGGTAAATTCCTAGATATTTCATCTTCTTCAGCACTATTGTAAAAGGAATAGAGTCCTTGACTGTTTCTTCAGCTTGATTATTGTTGGTATATATGAATGCTTCTGATTTGTGAGTATTGATTTTGTAGCCTGCAATGCTGCTGTATCCCTTGATTACTTCTAGGAGTTTTGTAGTTGAGTCCCTGTGCTTTTCCAGGTATACAATCATATCATCTGCAAAGAGTCAAAGTTTGATCTTCTCTGATCCTATATGGATACGCTTGATCGCCGTCTTTGCCTGATTTCAATGGCTAAGACTTCCATTAAAATCTTAAAAAGCATTGGAGACAGGGGGCAACCTTGCCTGGTTCCTGATCTGAGTGCAAATATTTTCAATTTTACTCCATTCTATATGATATTGGCTATGGGTTTGCTGTAGATGGTCTCTATCAGTTTAAGAAAGTTTCCTTCTGTATCTATTTATACCTATTTTCTTAAGTGTTCTGGTCATGAAAGGATGCTGGATATTATCAAAAGCTTTTTCTGCATCAATTGAGAAAATCATATGGTCTTTGTTTTTTAATTTGTTTATGTGATGCATTATATTTATAGATTTACGTATATTGAAACAGCCTTGAGACCCTGGGATAAAACCCACTTGTTCATTGCATATAATTTGTTTGATGTGTTGCTGGATTCTGTTTGCCAGGATCTTATTTAATATTTTTGCATCAATATTCATTAGAGATATTGGTCTATAATTTTCTTTTTATGTTGAGTCTTTTCCTAGTTTGGGTATCAGGGCAATATTTGCTTCATACAATGTTTTGGAAATAATTCCTTCTTTTTCTAAGTTTTGGCAAAGGTTAAGTAATATAGGTACTAGTTCCTCTTTAAAGGTTTGGTAGAATTCCGATGTGAAGCCATCTGGTCCCGGACTTTTCTTTTTGGAGAGATTTCTGATAGTTGATTCTATTTCAGAACTTGACACAGGCCTGTTCAACATTTTCACTTCATCATGGCTAAGTCTAGGAAGGTGGCATGCTTCCAAGTATTGGTCTATTTCCTACAGATTTTCTCATTTCTGAAAAGAGTTTTTTGTAGTATTTATTAAGGATTTTTTTCATTTCTGTGCAGTCTGTTGTTATTTCACCTCTGTCCTTTCTGATTGATTAAATTAGAAATTTTACTCTTTTGTTTCTGATTAGGTTAGCCAAAGGTTTATCTATTTTATTGATCTTTTCAAAAAAACAACGTTTTGATTCATTGATCTGTTGTATGATTCTTTTGTTTTCAATTTCATTTAATTCTGCTCTAATTTTGGTTATTTCTTTTCTTCTGCTGGGTTGGAATGTTATTCCTTTTCCAGTTGCTTGAGATATCCTATTAAGTTGTTAACTTCCTCTCTTTTCATTCTCTTAAGGAAGGCTTGCAGTGCTATAAATTTCCCTCTTAGGATTGCCTTTGCAGCATCCCAGATTCTGGTAGTTCATGTCAGTATTATTTTGTTCCAAAAATTTGGTAATTTATTCCACAATCTCATCTATGACCCAGCTGTCTTTCAGCATAAGATTATTTAGTTTCCATGTCTTCGTGTGAGTTTGCAGATTCCTGTTGTTACTGAGTTCAACTTTTATGCCAATATGGTCCGAGAAAATGCAAGGAATAATTTCTATTCTTGTAAATTTGCTGAGGTTAGACTTGCGAGCTAACATGTGATCAATTTTGGAGGATGTTCCATGAGCTGATGAAAAGAATGTGTATTCCGTTTTGTTATGATGAAATGTTCTGTGGATGTCTGTTAAATCCAATTGTTGAATGGTTGTGTTGAAGTCTAAAATTTCTTTGCTTAGTTTCTTATTGGAGGATCTATCCAACACTGCCAAATGGGTGTTAAATTCTCTGACTATTATGGTGCTTCAGGAAATCAAGTTGCTCATGTCTGTTAGAATCTCTCTTACGAATTGAGGATCATTCTAGTTGGAAGCATAAATGTTAATAATTGACATCTCATCATGTTGAGTGTTTCCCTTAACAAATATGAAGTGACCATCCTTATCTTTCCTTACTTGTGTTGGTTTAAAACCTATTGTATCTGAGAATAAAATTGCAACTGCTGCGTTTTCCTAATTTCCATTTGCCTGAATTATAGATGACCATCCCTTCACCCTGAGTCTATATTTATCTTTTGAGTTAAAATGAGATTATTGTATGCCGTAGATATCTGGCCTGAGTTTCTGTATTTTATATCCAGTCAGCCAACCTGTGCATCTTTAGAGGACAATTTAAGCCATTCACATTAATTGAGAGTATTGATAAGCCTGGTAGTATTTTGGGTGTCGAGTTTTTCAACAGTCCAATGGACATTTTTAATCCTTTCACCACTGTGGAAGTTGGGATTTGATCAAAAGTTTCAAGTGAGTTTACTTCGGTGGTAGAGCATTGTGCTGGTCATTGTGGAGGATGGGTCTGAAAACATCCTGGATAGCTGTTTTAGTTATGGAAAGCTTTTTAAACATGTAAATGTCATTAAAGTATTTAATTTCTCCATCATGAATGAAACTCAATTTTGCTGGATACAGGATCCTTGGTTGAAAGTTGTTTTGTTTTAGGAGGTTAAAGGTAGATGATCAACCTCTTCTGGCTTTAAAATTTTCAGCAGGGAGGTCTGCAGTCATTCTAATATTCTTCCCCTTGTAGATTATGATTTTATTACATCTAGCTGCTTGCAGAATTTTCTCCTTCATATTAACTTTGGTGAAATTAATTATAATGTGTCTGGGAGATGCTTTATTTGGATTGAGTCATGCTGGGGTTCTGAAACTGCTATCTGAATTTCAGAATCTCTTGCCATGTTTGGGAACTTCTCAATTATCCCTTGGAGTAGGGCATCTGAGCCTTTCAAAACAAACTCATTGCCTTGAAGAATTTCTATAAGGCAAATGTTTGCTTCTTTGGAATAATCCCACAGCTCTCTGAGAGAATGATCTGTTTTTGCTCTCCACTTCTCTTTCTCTTTGAGCATTTGGATGCATTTAAAAGCTTTGTCTTCAGTGTCAGAAATCCTTTCTTCTCCCTGCTCCATTCTGTTACTGAGAGATTCTACTGTATTTCTCATATCTTGGAGGGCTGAAACTTCTTTTTTCAATGTGTCAAAATCCTTGGTGATTTTGTCTTCGAATTCATTGAATTCTTGAGATAACTTTTGAATTATGCCTAGAATTTCTAATTCCAACTTTACTTCCATTCTGTTAATCTTATTTGCCATCCAAATTCTAAACTCGATTTCTGACATCTCAGACATTTGTTATGAATGGGATGTTCTGGTGTGTCTGCTTTGTTGTTCTTTGGGGGAGTTGATCTTCTCTTATTATTTTGGCTAGATGAGCAGGTAAAGTGAAATTGGATTGGGGACTCCTGGAGTTGTGATTAACCATCCCTTTTCCAAAACTCTGGGACTGGTGATTGTAGCTTTTTTCCCTAATGCTTTGCAAAGGACCCGTACAGTATTGCAGTATGAGACACTGGGGACCTGCTTGGTGTAGTGGGGCTAGGTGGCTCTGTCTTGTATTCAGCTGATCTCTGTCCAATTCTAGTGAATCAGTGACTCTGGGTTGAAATCTTAGCTGTGGAGAAATATATTCAGCTAAGACATCCCATCCCTTACAGACAGCACCTGGAAAAGGAAAATCAAACCTTCCCACTACAACATAACCAGAGTACCACCTTGGAGGGTCCTTGTGTGATTTTCCCAGGTCAAGAGTTCCATAACTGATTGTCCCAGTTAGCACCAACTCTCAGGTTGGAGAATTCAAAAGATCTCTAGCAACTAGATAGCAGGGGTCTACTGGCAGTTCAAGTGTAGCTTGCTCCCGTGCTCTGTGGAGTCAGAAAGGCCCACCCAGTAGAAGAGTTGGACCAGGGGAGCTGATGCCTCTTTTCCTACCTTGTACCTCCTTCCCAGTCTCTTGTAACCCCACTGCCAGTCTCAGGTAACCCAGTCTCTGTGGCTCAGTTCTGTCCAATAAACAAATGTGCCAGGACTTTGCACCTGCCAGAGTCAAAGAAAAGTCAATGCCTCCTTGGTCTGGTCACCACCCTCTGCCACTAGCTGACAGGAGGAGCTGAAGCCTGCCTGCCTTGGGTACTCAAGGGCAACTGGGGAGTGTTTTACCTGAGCTCAGTTCAAACCTGAGGATAACAAGAAAGCAAATGTTTTTCTTCCTCAGTCACTGCAAATTTTCCCCAGCTTCTCTGCAGCTATGGTATCCCTATAGGACAAGATCTGGCTCCCTCTGGCAGTCCTCAGAGTTGGGGAGGTGTCTTGCCAAAATTTGACCCTGATGGGATTGCTCTACTGTAGCTGAAGCTTCATAAGAGGTATCTCTATGCTGCTCTGAGGCAGCTTCCATGGCTCCCACATGGCAGTGGCAGCCAGGACAGTATGTTCACATGTTGCGATGGTGAGGGCAGCATAGGTTGCATGCAGCAGCTGCTGCAGCTGGTCATATGCGGCTTGGAAGCCTCTGCCCACTGCTGATTTGCAGTTTCACAGAGCCAAGGCCAACAGCCTCTCACCTTTGTCTGTCTGTACTATTATTGGATTCACTGTTACAGTGCAACTTCACTACCATGGCCCTTGCTATGACCAGTCCTAGCAATAAATCTCAGACATTCCAGTCTCTATAGGAGGTAGGCTTCTGTACTGCCAGGTGAGGGGGAAAGGATGGACTTGGAGTTCAAGATGGTGGGGAAAACATTTGTTCCCCTTTCATGTGTGGCAAGAGAATATCCAGGCTCACTGAAGGGTCCCCCTGGAGAAGTATTCCCCACTTCCTGCAACTCTATCCCATGGGGTAAGACAAGAGGTCCTCAGTTCATTCCTTTTACAGATCTTACAGAGAGCAAAAAGAAAAAAAAATATCTCTATTGGGGGAGGGAATGGATACTCTTTTTCTTTGGGATGAGTTTTACACCTGTAATTTGCTTCCTTGGAGTTGCAGCTTGCCTCAGCAGAGGTGATGTGCAGTTATCACTCTTCTTTCTTGGCTCAGCTCCCAATCTTCAGCTTTATTGGGTACTTTCTGGTCATTAGCCTGCCCTCTGGATGGGAGCTTCTGTCGAAAGCTGGCTCCAGTCGGCCTTCTTCCCCCTCCTCTAGTATTTATTTTCTGATAAATAATTTAAAGATTATATCATTAAATCTTTAATCCTCCCTTGTGGGTGGCACTCTCATTACCACCAATTTTCAGGTGAAGAAGTTGTTGCTTAGATGTAGTACATAATTTACCCAGGATCATTCAGCTAGTAAGAATATGCCTGGGGCCCATGAGACCAGAGTCCACGTTACTAATAGTGACCTCTTATTTCTCTAATAACACAGTTTAGAAATGTCACTTAAGTGTCATAAAGAAAGAAGTTTATAGTCTTCTATTACTTAGACCCATACTCAGATTAGATAGTAATGATAATTATCTAACAATTGATCTTTTTATGCTAGCAATGTCTATATTCTTTCTAAATATTCCCAGTAAAAGTCTCTTAAACACTAACATATTCTAAATAATATGCTCTGAGACAAAAAAGACTTAAATATAAATACATAGTATCCATTCAGCATTATCACATTGGAAACAAAGGTTAAATTTTAATCCATTTTATTTATCTGTTAAGTACCTAGGGATCTATGTCTCAGTCAATACTCTGATCTTCTAAAATTGAATTATCCTCCATTAGGGAGATAGTCTAGTATAAATGATTTAAGTAGCCTTCAAAATTTGAGTTAATTTCTTTCCCTTAGTTTGAATTCCATTAAAATAAATGCCTTCCTTATTCTTAAATTGAATTACACATCCCTGTATACCTTGTTTAAATGATTAAGACTAAAAATCATAATAATAGACTCTAAATATGTATTTAGGCAGTTACTTTTTTAAATTTAATTTTCTTTGTTATAGGAGTTTAGTGATTTATTATCCTTTTTCTTTATTCTTTTACTATAAATGCTTAAAATTTTTTTAATATTGCTAAAGTTTTCTTTGAATTTCAGAAAATCGAAGGTGTACGTTTTACTTATATACTTTGTTTATTGCACAAACTGAGTGGAAGTTATAAGCATGTCCTCACTCAGGTAGTGTGCACCATATTCAAATGGTGTGAAGTGATCCATCCCTGCCTCCCCTTCTCCCAGCTTGATTTTTAGTGAGATTTACTTCCATATGTGCACTTAACTGTTGATTGATCAGTTCCAACCTGGTAATGAGTACGTGTTTGTTTCCCCATTCCTGTGATCTATAATTACACAAAAGCTGTGTATTTTTAAAAGGTACATGTGAGATTTTGACACAGGCATACAAGGAGGATTAATCAAATAAGGATAATTGGGATATCTGTTACTTCAGGCATTTAATATTAAAATCATATTTCCACAGATATTGTAAATTAAATCCTACCAGCATTTTAGGCTTACCATACTCTGTTGAATATTTAAAATTTTTATTATGAATTTTCTTCAGAAGTAAAAAGTTCCCATAAATAATTGTCATCAAATATAACTGGAAAATTGAAACATTCTGGAAATGGATTTTGATTTCATTGAATTATAGATCAAAATACCAATATCATATTTCACAGATTATAAACAATTATTCTGTGGTTAATTTGGAACCATAAAAAGAGCCCAAATAACCAAATAAATTTTAAGAAAAAAAAAAAGAGCAAAACTATAGGCATTACATTACTAGACTTCAAACTATAATATAAGCTATAATAACCAAAACAGCATGGTATTGACATAAAAACAGAGGTATAGACCAATGAAAAAGAACGAAGAACTCAGGCATAATACCATTCTCATACAGTTAACTGAACTGTGAAATAGCAGACAACAATATACACTGGGAAAAAGAAGATCTATTCAATAAATGGTGCTGGGAAAGTAGGATGCCATAATGCAGAAAAATGAAACTAGATCCTTTTCTCTTACCACTCACAAAAATTAATTTAAGATGGATAAAAGATTTAAATGTAAAACATGAAAGCATAAGATTTAGAAAATAAAATGTGGGAAAACTCATCTAGATATCTACCTAGGTAAAGAATTTATGACTAAGGCCCCAATGGGATTACAGCAAAAAGTAAATGAATGGAACTTGATTAATTAAAAAGCTCAGCACATGCCTGTGGCTCAGCGAGTAGGGTGCTGTCCCCATACACTGAGGGTGGCGGGTTCAAACCCAGCCCTGGGCAAACTGCATCAAAAAATAGTTGGGCGTTGTGGCAGGTGCCTTTAGTCCCAGCTACTTGGGAGGCAGAGGCAGGAGAATTGCTTGAGCCCAGGAGTTGGAGGTTGCTATGAGCTGTGATGTCATAGCACTCTACACAGGGCAACAGCTTGAGGCTCTGTTTCAAAAAAAAAAAAAAAAAGGTAGTAATCAGAATTTACAAATATTTAAGCAAATCAGAAAAAAAAATTATTAGTGGGTGAAAGACAGAAGCTTTTCAAAGTAGATAGGCAAATGCATGATAAATATATGAAAAAATGCTCAACTTCTCTAATCATCAGGGAAGTGTAAATTAAACCACAGTGAGATATCACCTGACTCCAGTTAGGATGGCTTTTATTACAAAGTCCAAAAGCAATAGATGCTAGTGTGGATGCAGAGAGAAAGGAATGCTTACACACTCTTGGTGGGACTCCAAATTTGTACAACCTCTATGGAAAACAATATGGAAATTTCTCAAAGAAGTAATAATAGACCTACTGTTTGATATAGCCATTTCACTACTGGTATTTACCCAAAGGAAAACAATTCATTTTACAAAAAGACACCTATGCTAGAGTATTTATTGAAGCACAATTCATAATTGCAAACATGTGGAATCAACCCAATGGCCTACCAATTCATGAGTGGATAAACAAAATATAGTATATGTATACCATGGCATACCACTTATTCAGTCATGCAAAGGGATGAATAAGTGGCAAGCCATGGTATACATATACTATATTACTGCCTCTTGCAGTAATTTAGAAAATAAATTGAAAAACAATGGAAAAACAAACACCAGATGTGCTTGATATTAAATTGAAATGAATCAATGAGCATACATGTCATATGTATAAATAGCCAATATATAAATAGCCAATACATGGCCATATACATAGCCAATTTGAGCAGAATTATATTTGCATACAATTCCTACCATGACACATGCCTGCCTCTTTGTCATCATCCCCCACCAGCTGGTACATTTGTTATAATTGATGAACCCATATCGACAAATTATTATTACCCAATACCCATAGTTTATTTTAGAATTTCTTCTTGGCGGCTGGGTGCATTGGCTCACACCTGTAATCCTAGCACTCTTGGAGTCTGAATTGAAAGGATTGCCTGAGCTCACTGTTTCGAGACTAGTCTGAGCCAGAATGAGACCTCAGCTCTAAGAGATGCGTGGTGGAAGCCTGAGGCAAGGGGATGGCTTGAGCCCAAGAGTTTGAGGTTGCTGTGAGCTATGACACCACAGCACTCTTCCAAGGGCAACAAAGTGAGACTCTGTCTCAAAAAAAAAAAAAAAAATTCTTCTTGGTGATGCATATTCTATGGGCATACAAAAGTATACTGATATTGTATCTACCATTTTAGTACTGTACTCAGAAATTTCGCTGCCCTAAAATCCTCTGTGTCCATATATTCGTTTCCCCCCAATCTCTGACAACCACTAAAATTTTTACTTCTTCATAGTTTTGCATTTACCAGAATGTTACATAGTTGGAATCATAAAGTGTATATCCTTTTTAGACTAACTCCTTTTACTTACTAATATGCATTGAAGGTTCCTCCATATCTTTTCATGGCTCAATGGATCATTTATTTATAGCACAGAATAAAATATGATTGTATGCACCACAATTTATTTATTCATTCACCTATTGAAGGGTATCTTGGCTGCTTCTTGGTTTTGGCAATTATGAACAAAGCTGCTGTAAATATCCATGTACATGTTTTTGTATGAACATAACTGTTCCACTCCTTTGCGTAAATACCAAGAAATATGACTGCTGAATTATCTGTTAAGAGAATATTTGGTTTTGTGAGAAACTTCCAGTCTACCAAAGTGCCCACTAAATTTTGCATTTCCACCAGCAATGAAGGAATGTTCCTTTTATTCTTGTCATCAGCATTTAGTAACTATTGGGAATGTTCTAGATTGTGTTCTAATAGGCAGATAGTGGTATCTACCACTAGATTTGGATTTTCCAGATTTTGCTTATTTGTCATCTATCTATCATTTATGGTTAGGTGTTTACTAAGGCCTTTAGCTCATTTTTTAATCCTATAATTTGTGTTATTGTTGAATTTTAAGTATATGTGTGTTTTAAACTTTAATGGATACAGCCACCTTCCTATTCAGTATGTTTGTATCAAATTCTATATTAGCCAAACTTTTTAACTTTAAATGTAAATGATCTTTCCAAAATATCCAATTTTTAGGAAAAAAATGCTCTATCATTTTAGCATTCCGGCTTATTGTTGATGCCTTTTCACATGTTTATAGGCAACACGTATCTCTTTTATAGTTGTTTGGTCTTATTCTTTACCTATATTACTGTATTTCTCTTTTCCTCATACACTCATTTGATCTTTACAATATATTTTAGCTATTTGGTTTGTCGACAATACATTGAAAAAAATTTTCCAACTTTCAATTGTATTTTATCTTTACTTATTGTACCTTTTTCCATATGTAAGTTTTCAATTTTTATTCTTATCTATTAATCTTTTCCTTATAGCATCTGGGATGAATAATGCACTTACAAAGGCTATTCTCTCATGATACGGTTAATGAAATTTTTCTAGTTTATCATGGTTTATTTTATTTGTAATTATATATTAATATTATTGTTTTCCAATCAGTACCTAAAAGTATAGAAATGAGAGCAAAAAAATACTAAATGCCCTACCTCTGAGAAAATATTTCAAAAACAAAGACAAAATCAGCAATACTGATTAAGAATAATATTAATGTATTCAGAGCTACCTAATTCTAGAGCAATTCTAGCACAATCTGTGGGGACGGCATTGTGTTATATTGTACCACAATGGCTACTGAGAGTTTAAAATATGTCCAGAGAACCAATAGACTAAGTCATTAATTTTATTTTATTTTATTTTATTTTATTTTATTTTATTTTATTTTATTTTATTTTATTTTAAATATAATACAGAGCTACCATTTTCATATCCATTTATAGAGATGGAAGGGTGGAAATATTTATGTTATTAATTATTAAACTCAAATAAATTGTAGTCTTAAGAAATACCACAGGGTGGCGTCTGTGGCTCAAAGGAGTAGGGCACCGGCCCCATGTACCAGAGGTAGCAGGTTCAAACCTGGCCCCAGCCAAAAAAAAGAAATACCACAATGTTTCATTTCAGTGGATTACAAATACAGGAGAATTGACAAGAAATAACTTTACTAAAATTCAGAAGAATTTTTTTTCAAAACCAAATGTTTTAACTATTTAAAATGCTTTTTAGTTCAAAAAAAGACTATGAAACATGAAAGTAGTTTGAATCAGTATGTTTACTTGAAAAATTTTGATACATATTTCTACTTTTTTTTCTATTTTTTTACCACTATACTAACAAGGACTTACTTCTACTTTAAATGGTTTTAATTAGATCCCTGAAATGCAAGATGAAATTATAATTCATATATCTCCATGTGTTCCTCTCCACCTGCTGTTTATCAAAGGGTACAATATTTATATACTATTTGCATCCACAATTCTTCTGGTTGTTTTGTTAACTTTTCATTATTTGATATTAATCTATTAATTTTAATTTTCCCCTTTAAAAACTGTACTTAAAGTTTTAATTATATCACTGAATAGATCTGATGACAACATTCAAGAGTATTTCAAGTTTGAGAATATCTCCCTATCCTACTTCTCTCCACTGTTGTTATAATACTGCTGTAGGTCAGACTTTCATCCTCCAGAATTTTAGAGACATATTAATTTTATTGGGGTCCTGAATATAATACTTAGAAGACGTTTGTATCCAACATTATAGTAAGTTGTTTGACAACCCGGATACTGAAAAACACATGCTTTATCTGTATATGTCTTCATCAAAGTCACTTAATTATAAAGCTAGTAAGGATTAAGCAGCATTGTCTCTCATGGGCAATGTATTTATTTTAAAAAATGAAAAAAAAATAAGATAATGTATCCTCAGTAAGTTAAGATCCATATCTAATTCCACCCTGACTTCCTCTTTGTCTCACACAGTCAAGTTGCTGTGGCCTTAGACATCTTGGGAATTAGGTTAAGTAAAAATCAAGTTACTTTGGTTTTAGAGATTTATTTATATGATCCATAGTCAATTGTGTGCATGAGGTCTGGGCACCTGTGCTGGCGTTGACATCACTTCCAGGAATAAACCTACCTCTGGCTGTGCAGGCTGACCAGGCATCAAGATGTTAGATACAAATGTGGAGACCACAGTACAACAGGAGCGTGTTCTACAGTGTCTGCTTCCGAATTGTGTAGATGTGAGAAAGGAAGTTTGAAAATTATGGTTCCAGAAGCGAGACTGGAAAATCTTTCAAATATTGGGAGCAGGAGCTTCAAACTTTAATTAAAGTTCTTCTAAAGTTGATAAAGGCTCTAAAAATTGCATAATATATCAATAATATGTCCAGAATATGAAACAAACTATCCTAATGTCTCAATATTAAATAATAGCTGTTGGAGAAAAAGGCTGCACACTATAGTGTTTTTCCTATGAAAGGCAATAAAAATAATGCTACCAATAAAGGCGAGAGAGGAAAATATTAGTGTTGTATTAGCACTTAATTAAGGGAAATACTGTTTTTTATTTTTTAATGCTTGTGCTTGATATATTCAAAATTTTTAAATTTATAATTTGTTGAGTTTTTTTCTTATTCTAAATGGATATTTACTTTCATACTTAATTCTGTGCTAATGATCTTATATTGCTTTTTTTAAAAGGGGCATCAAATTGAGTAAGCTTCAGACCAGCCCCTATCTGGGTCTTTATATCTCTCATGCTGAGTTAAAATTTCCTGTTTTAATGTTTGGGTTTTCAGTAAGTAGATAAAATTTTTATTTGTTTACATTAAATTTCTCTTCATTAAGTCTCACCAACACTTTTTGATTTTAGATTTATTTATTGGGTGCTTTACTTTGTGAAGTATTTTTATATTCTTTGCTTTCATATATTTTATTTTTCCTATAATTACTTCCATATATTTGTTGATATTGTGTATGGAAATTATGAAATTTCTAGTCTTCTCTCTGTGTCAGATACTGAATTTTTAGAAATATGTACCAGAGGCTGTGACTCACATCTGTAATCCCAGACCTTTGGGAAGCTGAGACCAGAGGTTTCCTTGAGACTAGGAGTTTGAGACCAGCCTGGGCAACACACAGTGAGACCATGTCTTTATAAAAATTAAAAACAAAACAAACAAACAAACAAAGAAAGCCAGGAATGAGGGTGTGTGTCTGTAGTGCCAGCTACTCAGGAGGCTGAGACAGGAAGATGTTTTGAGCCCAAGAGTTCAACGATTCAATGCACTATGATCATATCACTTCACTCCAGTCAGCATGACAGAGTTAAGACCCTATGTAAAAACAAATAAACAAAAAAATGTTGGTTCTTAGCCACTGAGTTTTTATTTTTGTTCTGGTTATAGTTTTGGCCTCTTTTTCAGATTGTAAACAATTTGAAACATGGAGGTTTATCCATGAAAGTCTCAGAATTTTTTTTTTTTTGTTTAGAAATAGAGCCTCACTTTTTCGCCCTCGGTAGAGTGCCCTGCAGCACTTCCAGCTCTTGGGCTTAGAAGATTCTCTTGCCTCAGCCTCCCGAGTAGCTGGGACTACAGGTGCCCACCACAAAGCTTAGGTAATTTTTTGTTGCAGTTTGGCCGGTGGCTGGGTTTGAACCCACCACCCTCAGTACATGGGGCCAGCGCCCTACTCACGGAGCCACAGGTGCCACTCAAAAGTCTCAGAATTTTATAGTCTTACTTCTTATTACTTTTAAGAAATGCTTTCTGGTTTGTTGTTAGGGTTAAGAACAATATGCTTATGTTGTTCTTGTTAGAATTTCTGTATTTCCTTCTTCCCATATCAATAGTATTTAAAACACACCATTGTTGCTGTTACTAAGAAATGGAATCTATTTGATAAAACTATTTCACCAAAATTATCTGGGATATTTTCAAATATTTTCATTTCTTTTTAATTTGTATTACGTTTAACCACATAAGATTTATTTTTTGACATGTGGATTTTTATATAGGAAAGTTCAGAAATAAATCTTTTTATGAAAATTCACAAATAATTCTTTGGACAATTAGTAAACTTTTGTAGTGTTTTAAACAATTTTCTATTTATCAACTGGAAAAACAAATCAAGCATCTCGTACTGTGTGGCTATATTTCCAGTAGTTAAAGCATATTTTCTTCTTACTGAGTAGGTTAGAAAAGTGATTTTCTTAGTGCATTCTGCAGAATTCCCAGACAAAAAGGTGATGGGTCTCTGTGTCCATAGTTTTTCAATTCCTGAGCATCTCAACCTTGTGTGATTCACCTACATTTCTACAAGCAATTTAATTTGAAAAAATTTTTGCTAATAATTTTTTTATTTTTTATAAATAAGCTAAATTTAAAAATTGTCCAAACTGGAGGCTCACAGCAAGCATTGTTTTGCCCTCCAGGCCAGTAATTTACATGCACAGCAGAGATTTTCATGTATTTTTATAAATCTCATTCTTGACTGAATTTCCTTCTTATATTAATTTTATTATACAATTATTTTTATTCTGGTTATGGGCTCTTTAAAGTTATATGAATTATATGCTAGGGCTATGCAGGGCTTAAATATTTAAGTTATATATTTACTAATATTTAATATTAATCAAGTATATTCAAAATAAGCAATTAAAAATATGAGCCTGTCTTCGATTATAAGCATATCCTCTTCATGCCTTCTAAATTAAAATTTCAATTTTCTTCTGCTATAAGTTAAAAGTTTTTAATAATGTTTTATTTTAGGAAAATTATATTTTCTGAACTAACTGCTAACCCAGAGATCATATTTTTCATTTTTTGTGCAATACTATGTATTCTTTTTCTTGATTTTTTTTCAACTTTCATTTAAGTCCTAACCAAGAGTTATATTGGAATTAATTTTTAAATACAAAAGTCTGGGCTATAACCAGTATATTATAACTGACAGGCTAGTATGGAATAATGGCTAACCCATAGATATTGAGAAATCCTTTTAAAAGTTATATTAGATTACACTTTTACTTATTGCCTAAATTATTATAGTTTAGCTATTTGACTTTGAGGAAGTAAGACCTATAGAACCTTCACAACAAATTTCAAGTCAAAGTATATGAAAGCAACTTAGCATGTAGTGCTGTGCACATCTGAAGTTGGCAAAACAACATTTATGAGATTCTCTTTAGGAATTTAATATTCAACTTAAAGGTATGGTAGTTTTCAACAGTAGTGCAATTCAATATTGGAACATTTTTGTGACCTAGGTTTTTCATATACTCATTTTGGTAAAATGTTTTCCACTTTGTGATTTTCTTCGCGTACTCTCTGTCATTTTAGAGACATAAATTGCCTCAGGAAGTTTAATGAAAAAATTTCAGTCTCTGCATTATTTGAAAGACTTAATGGTTCACAAAAAAATCAGAAATACATTTTATATTTCTGCCTATAAATATCCACTTTGTTAAAATGAAGCCAAAGAGAAAAAGATCTTATTATTTTAGTGAAAAGAATAACTATGATAGTATGATTTAGATTTGTTAAAGCTTTCACTTAGTGGAGACATGTTTATCAAGGGCCTACCATTTTGACAGGCACTTGGGATAGAGCACTGAAAAAATGGGTGATCACACATAACCCTGCTATAATGGGATCATACTGTAGAGAGTAAATGCAGACACTGTGAGTGTGCACACATGAATGTGATGTGTGTGTGCGTGCATGTGTGTGTATTTATAGCGAAGAGAGTAAAGTTCATTGTCAAATATGTTGTTTTGATAGCTTTGTTGCTGTGGTGAAAATGGACTGATAAAGACAAGAATATCATTAGTGAGATGAGTTAGAAGGTCATCACAAGAATCCAAGAAAGAATTATGATGATTGAGTCAGTATATGTCAATAGAGACATGAAGAGGTTGTATATATATTTTAAAACCAGAGTAAACAGAATTTGCTAAGAGATTGGATGATACTCATGCGAAAGACAGGTTAAAAATGACCCCAGAAGGCCAGAGAAAGATGACAGACTAGAGACAGCTCTTTTGCAACTGCACATGATAAGATGGGGAGAAAGGACTTCAGCCATCTCTGGCCAGCAGGCCTTGCCCAGAAACATCACTTTGGGAGTACAGGGAGGCAGCAGGAGACTCCAGAAGCCCAAGAAGGGGGTAGGAGAAGTTGAGAATCTCCACCAAGGGCAAGTAATTGCATGTTGGCAGAGGCTGGCCAGTTAGAAGGTTTTTTTTGTTTGTTTGTTTTGTTTTTTCTTTTTTCTTGGACGTGGGCACTTGGTGGATTTATCCTTGGGAGAGCATGAGTGAGCAAGGAAGTGATCTTGAACAGTGCCCAGGGGCCAGACTGAGCCACCAGGTGGCCTGGAGCTCTGGTTGTTTGGCTCCTAGCTGGGTGCAGCCATGGTGCAACAGCAACTTTACAGCATCAGTCCACAGGGTCCTAGTGAGATGCTGGTTCTGGTGTCTCTGCTAAGCTGGACAGCAATCCATGGGAAGACTTGAGTGACCCATGCTTTCCAGGGAAAACGACTGCATGACAGAGGGACACAGTTTGGAAAGGTTGAGGCATTTGAATTAAGCAGGCTGATGAGAGCTTCAGGCTCACAACACTGCAGGGATTGAGGAAAGAAAACAGAAAGATGGGACTAAGTCTCCTTGGAAAGATACAGACTTACAGCCTCGATCTTATACAGGTGTTTCAGCATTGTGATTAGCATCTAATACCCCAGAATATCACCTGTTGTCTAGGCAATATATATGTATACATTTTTTCTTTTTATAGGAATATTTTTTTAACTTTTTTCCCTTAGGTTTTTATTCTTCTTTTTTTGATAATTATAATTTTGCACTATTTATTTCTTCAATAGGAAGGGTTCCATTTGCTTCTTTATCTGCTCCTGTTATCCTCCCCCCCCCCATTTACCCTTTAAGGGTTTTTTATGTTTGCTTGTTTGTTTTATTTTGTGTTATAGTATGTTTATTTTCCATTTTTACTTCAATAAGAAAGGCTGAACTCCATTTTTGCTATGTTTTCCTACCCCTTTCGTTCTTTCTTTCCTTTCCATTTCTCTCCTTTTCTCTTTCTCTTTGAAAAGATCATTCTACTTTTCTTATCTGTCCAACATAAATTTCTCAAATAACAACTAAAATATACCCCCTTTTTTACATTTATACAATTTTAGTTTTAATTATCTTATATACTTTTCTTATTACTATCATTTCTTTTTTTCTGCTATGTTTTATTCTTTCATCAATCTGTAGTCCATTTATGGACAGAATCTCCCTCTTATCCCTGAACTGGAGTGCCATCGCATTTGCTGGCTCAAGGAAACCTCGATCCCCTCTCTAAGGGGGTCCTTCTAGCATTGGCCTTTAGAAGTATGCTAGAAAGCAGAGAAGGAGAAGGAGGGGAGGGGAGGGAGGCAGATGAGTGGAGGAAGAGTAAGGGTGTATGCTAGTTAGTAGCAGGTGCCCAATGTCACATACTGCTTGTATTGTTTTCCTTCTTTATTTGGTGGACCTGTAGAAGACTGAAACTGGACCCACACCTCTCACCATTATTAACTAAGATAGACTCTCACTGGATTATAGATTTAAACGTAAGACATGAAGCGATAAAAATGCTGGAAGAAAGTGCAGGGAAAACTCTTGAAGAAATTGGTCTGGGCGAATATTTTATGAGGAGGACCCCCTGGGCAATTGAAGCAACATCAAAAATACACTTCTGGGACCTGATCAAACTAAAAAGCTTCTGCACAGCCAAGAACACAGTAAGTATAGCAAGCAGATAGCCCTCAGAATGGGAGAAGATATTTGCAGGTTATGTCTCCAACAAAGGTTTAATAACCAGAATCCACAGAGAACTCAAACATATTAGCAAGAAAAAACAAATGATCCCATCTCAGGGTGGGCAAGGGATTTGAAGAGAAACTTCTCTGAAGAAAACAAGCGCATGGCTTATGGACACATGAAAAAAATGCTCATCATTCTTAAACACCAGAGAAATGCAAATCAAAACTACTTTGAGATATCATCTAACTCCAGTAAGATTAGCCCATGTCAGAAAATCCCCAAACCAGAGATGCTGGTGTGGATGTGGAGAAAAGGGAACACTTCCACATTGCTGGTGGGAATGCACACTAATATGTTCCTTTTGGAAAGATGTTTGGAACGTACTTAGAGATCTAAAAATAGATTGGCCATTTGATCCTACAGTTCCTCTACTAGGTATATATCCAGAAGACCAAAAATCACATTATAACAAAGATACATGTATCAGAATATTTACTGCAGCCCAATTCATAATTGCTAAGTCATGGAAGAAGCCCAAGTGCCCATCTACCTACAAATGGATGAATAAATTGTGGTATATGTACACCGTGGAATATTATGCAGCCTTAAAGAAAGATGGAGACTTTACTTCTTACATGTTTGCACGGATGGAGCTGGAACATGTTCTTCTTAGTAAAGTATCTCAAGAATGGAAGAAAAAGTATCCAATGTACTCAGTGTTACTATGAAACCAATTTATAGCTTTCTTATGAAAGCTATAACCCAATTATAGTCTAAGAAGAAGGGGAAAGCAGAGAAGGAGAAGGAGGGGAGGGGAGGGAGGAGGATGAGTGGAGGAAGAGTAATTGGTGGGACCACACCTAGGGGGCATCTTACAAGAATACTTGTGAAATTTACCCTTGTAAAAGGGTGTAGGTGTAGAATATAAATGTCTTAATACAATAACTAAGAAGCCTATGAAGGCTATGTTAACTCATGAAAACATCTCAAAAATATCTTTGTATATAAAACCAGCACATTGTACCCCATGATTGCATTAATGTACACAGCTATGATTTAATTTAAAAAAATAACTAAAACAAACAAACAAAAAAAAAGGAACAAAACCTAGCTTCCACAATGACACAAATGATAAAATTAAGCAATGGACTTCCAAAAAATAAGATAAATAAAACTCCACCATATTTTTCAATTTCTCAATAAATGTTAATGAGTTGAATTCCCCACTGACGATGCACAAGGCATTAAAAAAAAGCACAAGGCTCGGCGCCTGTGGCTCAACGGGCTAAGGCGCCAGCCACGTACACCTGAGCTGGCGGGTTCGAATCCAGCCTGGGCCCGCCAAACAACAATGATGGCTGCAACCAAAAAACGGCCGGGCGTTGTGGCGGGCACCTGTAG